>CM053271.1:25361801-25424323 GCA_028583415.1 Protea cynaroides
ATTACCACGCAACAATAGAGATACAACTAAATTAAAGGAAGGAGAATACTCGATTCATTCTCAGAAGTCTCTACATTTTTGCTTTGAATCCAATTCCTCGCCACCAAGGATACTCTCACCCATGCCAGAGACAAGGAGGTGGGGGAAAGGGAGGAAGCAAATATAAGTAAACAACACAATTCATATAGATAAAAATGGAGAGAAATAACACAATGAAACAAAACTAAATATATGGCAATCGAAATAACAAGTAACAAATGGGTTGACTTAAATCACCAGAATTAAAATCATATGGAGCGAACGGTCAAGGAAACTAATCCATATGGGCTGAATCTAGCCAAGGAGAACCAATTCACTATGATTGGATCCAAACCCACAAGGGCTAAAGTCCAAAACAAATACACATGAGGGGATCATGCTTTGCAATATGCATTTAAACTAAGTTAAGCATGCCAAGGGATATTCATTGATTCCCTTGACCTAGATATGAATGAAATCATTTAATCCTGAAATTAAAGTACCTCACACATTAAAATATTTCATGCAGCAAATCAAATTTCTAAGTCAGCATATTGTGATACCTCTTCAAACATGGACATATTTTAAGGGTATTTAAACATCATAAGCATGGGCAGACTAGCATGTAGACATAGCATGATACTGAAGCTACCTTTAAGCATGTGAGAGAAATATCTTCGACATGACTAGACCAACCAAGAGTGTTAGATCAAACCCCACATGATCATAAAAATAAACCAAATTCAGCAAAACCAAGCTTGATCATAAGGCCAAATAACTAATTTGAACCTACCAGATTTAACATCAAAGGCTACATCCAACCAATTCAAATTTAACCACCAGTCCAATCAAATTAAATCAGGTAAAACAAGAAAATATGTCAGCACAACCAAACTGGCCCGACCACTTGGGCCAAAACAAAACCCAAATAAATCTGAACCCTAGCTTAAACTGGATCAACCCTGACTAACAAAACTAAGTAGGCCTAGCCTAAATTAAACCCAAACAACTTCCACCTACACTTAAAGCCAACCTGAACCAAAACAAAGCCAACATGCACTCGGATCAACTGCATAGGTTGAACTGGAACCAAACATAGAGATTGAGCTTGACATAAATAATTAAACTATCCCAAACGAAGGATTTGAACAAAATTAATAGACCCAACGGGACAAGAATTCAAGAGAGAGAATGACTAGTCTAAGATGTACATTGGGTTCAAGCATAGGAGCAAACAAGACCAAGTATGAGCATAAAGAAAAATCAGACCAATAATCAATGAGATGGACAGCAAGAACAATCTTAAAGAGGAGCTAACATATCAACATATTAATATTCTACCAGAGCCTACCTCTCTCCTTTTTCTTCATTTGGTGCCCAAAAAATCTAGCAAGCTCTATGTCAAGAATTAAACTGAACTCATTTCGAAGAGAGAGAGAGAGAGAGAGAGAGAGAGAGAGAGAGAGAGAGAGAGAGAGAGAGAACTCATGTGAAATGCAGCCAAAGAGAACCAGACAACCAACACCCGAACCCACTGAGATCTATCCTAATAAGAAGAATTGATTTCTGAACAAGCAACATAAACCCGCAGTAGCAATCGAGAAAAGAAAAAAATAATACAAATAAAAAAACATCACGGGGGGATTGAGAAAGGGAGAGTTGGTATAATAGAGAAGAAAAATAAACGAATAAATAAAACATTGAAGAAGTAAGGTTGAATCATACCTGCAAATGGTCGGTTCTCTACTCTCTCAATCTCCTTTCTAAGCTTGTTCCTTCTTCACCGATCCTTCGATCTCCAGCAGCCGCAGCAAAGACCCTAACCAAAAACCCAAAAAGGAACCTAGGTGAAAACCCTTTCTTCTCTCACGACTTCCTTTTTCTCTTTTGGTCGTGCTCCTAGCCTCCTTCTCTCCTCTTTGTTCTCAGCTCTCCCTCACGGCTGCTCCCATTCACTCTTCCCTCCTCCTCTCCTTTCAAACTCCCCTCCTCTCTTTAACTCTCTCCTTCTATTTTTTATTTTTTATTTTTGATGGTGAGCAGCAACTGGTAAATCAGGTAGGTAGGTGTTGAGTGTCAAATGAAAGTGTTGTGTAGCACGATTGGGAGGCTCCAGATGGATGGGAGCAGTGGGTTTTGAGGGAATTGAATGAGCATGAATTAAAGGGTGAGGTGTCGACGGGAGAGGGGATCTTCGGATTTGGGTATACGAAGGTCCATGGGCAATGTTCTCTCTCTCTTCCCCTTTTCTCTCTCTCTCTCTCTTTATTTCTCGTTGTCTTTGCATTTTCTCTCTCTCTCTCTCTCGTTGTCTTTTCCAAAATGCAAAGACCCCATCCATCACAATGATGATTCTTTTCCTCATACGTCCTGCTTTTCGGAGAGGAAGAAATCAAAAGCATTCTTCTTTTCTTATGTCAAATCCATCAAATCAAAATATGTTGAAATCAATGTATATAAAAAAAAAAAATAACCAAAAAAAAAAAACAATTTTGGGAATCTATTTTTCTTTAAAAAAACGTATTTTACTATTTCTTTCTTTCTCTTTTTTTATTCTTTTTTCCATTTTTTTTTTATTAAACATAATGACAAAGATTTTCCCCTCTCCCATTGTTCATGATGTCATAATAAGAATGTGGAATCCACAGTGGCAAAATCAGGTGCTGACACTTTCATAATATACAGAGGTTTTACATGTTTCTCAATGTTTATGAGTGTAAAAAGAAAAACAATTGAGGCTATAAGGACTCATGACCTAGTATTTATAATACTACCATGAACCCTAATCAGTCCCACACTGAATAGGGTTTACCTATCCAACTCCCACTACTCAATGAGTCCACTAAATAATTAAACCCACTAGAATATTATCTAATTTTTTTTTTCTTTTGGACTAGATTAATACAAAGCCACCATGGAATTCATTTACTCAACAATTGCTACCAACTTTGATTCAGCTATCAAGCCTACCAATATCGAACAATAGTAGATAATACACCTCAACTGTTAGTTACATACAAAGGTCTACATAATAATATAAATCTCCTTGAGATAATGCATGAAAACATTACTTTCCATGCAAGTCCAAATGGTGTAAGGTAGGGTCACATCTCAATTTATGCCAAACTTTGTTAGGAAAGAACCTTTCAATCAGTCCAATTTAAATTTAACCCCTTAACAACAAGTAAGAATGACTGAATTTGATAAATAATTATGCAACTTCAAATCTATCAGCTGGAATGCTTTGAAACTTGAAATCAATGATCCTTAGGGTATGAAAAGTCATATTCCAGAAGATGAGCTTTATCCAACAGCCGAGATCAAAACCAATCTAGACCGTAGGTCTCAGACAGATATTTTCACAAAATAGATTTGCTAAGTGATGAAAAAAAGCTAACTTATCTGAAGATCCAGCCGTTGAAATTACTTGAAACTTGTGCCATATGATCTTTATAATAGATGTGAATAGGATCCAAAATTTGAGGGTGATTCGAGCTGATTTGAAGGAGTTTACAAGCTTCAAAAAGTGCTGGAATTGATTACCGCCCAACTTGGAGGTAATTCTTGCTATTTTGATGGAGATATTATCTCTAACAGCAAAGGTGGTCTTAAAGAAAAAAAAATTGTTGTCCAGCATTAATAGGAGAGGGGAAACAGCGGCAACAATTAGAATAAACAAGAAAATAGGATATTTGGTTGAGTCTCACAACCGTGGGAGACTCAACTAGAAAATCAGGAGTTTAACTCTCTTCTTTTTTCTGATCTAATTTAAACTCTGCCTCCCTCTTCTTGGTTATTTATATTGCTGTAACAAATTACATAATATGGTAATAAAATATCCAAATGAAACTTTCCTTTATATTCAATAAAAAAGTCTCCAAAATAATTAAACAATTAACTTATGAAAATTTTCAAAATAACTAAACTTCTAAAACTTAGGAAAATTTCCAAAATAACTAAACAACTAAAACTTAGGATAATTCCAAAATAAACAAACTTCTAAACTATGTGAAGAGGGTCAGTTAGAGGATGTCGAGTGGTATTGTTCACGTGAGCACTGTTCACGTGAACAGTGTCGTGAACAGTGTTCACGTGAACAGTGTCGTAACTTGGATTGGCTACTGGTCTTGGATCTGCATCACCAAATCTTTAATTAAATTACCTTCAATCGAGTTACCTTAAAAACATTATAAGTCTAACCTTTATATTATCCAAATCATAGGCAAACCATCTCTAGCTTGGACTAATATTGCACTTTGACTTGACGCCGTCTTTGTTTTGATTGAATACCGCCTTTTATTTTTGACATGTGGAAAAAATAAATAAGAATGCAAACCATCAATCAAATAAATGCTCAAGCAAATAAACTATAGTCACCAATAGTCATGCTCATTAAAGCACAAGAAACACAAACATGTATAGATTAACAATATCAAAATTGCAAGCTACATAGGTTGGCGAAAGTCTGCAGCTCAGGTTAGGCAATAGGTAGCCTTGAAAGTGGAGTTGGAGCGTCGGAATGTCGAACACTTGTACACACGGAAACTCCTCACGATTCTCATGTAGCGTCGACATGTCGAGCAACCGGATTCCCAACAAAGTGTCTCAGTTGCATGAAGCTTCTGGAAAAGACTGAGCGACTTCTAGAGCTAGAAGAGTAGAAGAACCAAAAAAGTAAGAAGTCCGACTATGTGGTGTCTACACTAACACAAAGTGCTGGTCCAAACATGTTGATCAAGAACAAAACGTAGGCAAGGAAGTGCAAGTAGTAACATCACTGAGAAATACAGTCACGGACTTTGACCAATTTCCATATCTTCCTTCCCTTTGTGGGGAGGAGAGGTGGTGCTTGAAGGGGAGCAAAAGGAAGATGATAATTTGGAGGCTCTCCCTGATGTTTTTGTGGGGAGGAGAGGTGGTGCTTGAAGGGGAGCAAAAGGAAGATGAAAATTTGGAGGTTCTCCCTGATGTTTTTGCTAGAGTTACCTCCCATGATGCTGTCATCCAAAAGGGGTAGCAAGGAACTGATTTTGGGGGGTGGGTGGGGGTAGGGGTGTCAATCCTGAGACTGCACCATGTCCCCCGAGCTGGACCGACTGGTTAAAAATCGCACCGAACCGGATCGATTACTAATAGATCGTTCACGGTGCAGGGGTGTAAATCGACGGTCGCCCGACTGGACCGACCGATTAAAACCTGAATGATTATAGACCGACTAAAGACCGATTAGATTGATAGTTTGGAAAAACACTTTCTTATTTGCATCTACTATTTTAGGGTGATCACTGATCAACGTCTCTCTTGGAGACTATGTGGTTTAGCATAGAACCTCCAACTTCAATTGACAAGCAAATTTTTTATGCATCAGAATATTGCTTGAATTAGATTATTGTGTGATTTTACATTTGTGGTCATGGAGAACACTATAGCTTAAAAAAGAGTTGTTCATTCTTAGCTTCACACCACGTAGCTGAATTTTTATCCACAGCTTATTCAATTATAAACTTGTGCAGCATGAAGACAAAATTATTGAAAATTAGGTCCGACTCCACTCTACCATTCATCCTAGGACCTTGTGAAAGTGGTGCTTGCAGTGAATATAACCTTATTAAATTAGATTGCAATGGGCCTTTTGATAGACCGAATAACATAATTGAACATAAGACAGAATAAGATAATCAATTATGGACTTTAATAGACTGATTGAACTGATTAACATAGGATCGATTAGAAACCTAGACTGATCGGACCGAATATAAACGAGTCAATGTCTTGCAAATTAAGATCGATTAGTTAAACATGTCGATTACGATCCAAGGGATTAAATTGGTGGGGATCAGTTAGACTCGACCAAGACCGATCGACACCGACCGATTGACACCCCTAGGTGGGGGGAAGGAAACTATTTCAGGAGAGTAGTGATGAAGAGATAAAAGAAAAAGCTTAATTTACAAGGGATTCAAATCGTCTCCTCCCTGTACTTCAGGGAGGAGGGAAACGCCTCCCTAGGATGGCCGACACGTGATTCTCGAAAAAATCCGAGCCCTATGTCCGAGCGAACACCCCCTGTTAGCTCAGCTTTTCGGCTAGGTGTAGGCTCGAACGTGGGGCTTGGATTTTTTCAAGAGCCACGTGTCGGCCATCCGATGGGGGCGTTCTCTCCTCCTTGAAGTACAGGGAGGAGACGATTTGAATCGTGGTAAATTAGTAGAAATTGTCTGACATGACCCATGTGATATGTCTTGTCACATCACACAATGTCCCCATGTATTGAGCACACTTAAGCTATGAAGTTTTGAATGGGACTCACCTTTCAATCAAATATTTCATATTTCTTGGAGTCACATTTTCTCCACTCTAAGGCGTGGGGGAGGGCGCGGTCGTTAGATGGCCAACATCTGAGGTTGGGATGAATTTGAATCTTTAATCCGAGCTAAGAAGCTGAGCTGACAAAGGGGTGTCAACTAGAATGGAAAGCTTGGATTCACTAAAGTCTCAAATATCGGCCATCTAATGTGGCCGCCGTATCTCCTCCAGGACCTCCAAGAGGAGAGGATTTGGATACATATTTCCAATTCTAAGAAATGAGAGAAATGTGAGAAATGAGAGACTTTGAGGCTTTATTTTTTTCTTTGAAAAGCATTGGCATGACTTTGACAGTGACAGAGGAGTGGCGTGAGGTGGGGCCCACATATAGGAAAATCCGAGTTGGGATTGCCTCGTCCGCTCCAAGCCTCTAACATTTAACATGTCATCGATATCGATTTTGATATATAAAAATAAAATAAAAAATATATGCGATCCCATAAGATCGATACTTGATTGGTACCCATATCTAATATAGATATTCATACCAATATCTATATGGATATTAATTTTAATGCCGTGAATTAAATCCATGGTGATAGGGTTATCCATATAATGAATCTCTTTTTTTTTTTTTTTTTCTTTCTTTTTTTTTTTAGGTAAAAACAATATTTATTGAAAATCAGTAGAAATCAGACATGAGATTTGCTTACAATATAAAATCTCTATCTAGGTTTCAGACATAGACCACTCCACTTGACTTGCTATGGCGAGGGGTTTTTTGGCAAGGGCATGGATCAGCCCATCATAAACCCTTGGAATAAAGATGAACAAACATGATGAGAATGAAGACTGGAGACTTAAAATATACCCCATAAAAGGGAGAATGGACCTCGGACATCCGTTCCCATTATCTTTTAGAAAATCCATTAGTTATTTGCAATCAGATTGAATAGTGATGCAGCTCCAGCCTTCCACTCTCTCCTTCAGATTGAACAGTGATGCAGCTCCAGCCTTCCACTCTCTCCTGAAGCATCGTCAGACAAACCGCCAAAGCCTCTCCTTGAACACTATTCTTGACTATACAAGGGCTAGATACAGGCTTGAGTGGAACATTATTAGAATCAAAACAACGAAATCCCAAACCACCTCTACGTTGAAGATAGGGGTGTCAATCGATCAGTCTCGGTCGGGCCTAATCGGTCCCCACCAATCCAACCTATTGATTTATCCTTACTCATAAATGAAGAATGTATATGGATAATGGTACAAAAAGAATGATCAAAATATACATTTTAAAGAATATATGTGACCATAACAATTTCTTAGTATCATCTTCTAAAATCATGTCACCTTGGAGACTAGGATATCAAAAGGCCTATTGTAATCTCATTTAGTAAGGTTGTATTGGTTGCAAGTCCAATGTTCACAAGTAGGTGGAAAAATAGGTGGGAAAAGTAGGTGGAAAAAATAAAAGAAGAAACTTATATATGTCTTTAATTGATTTTTAGTTGGTTTATACTAACTCGGGCTTTAATAGGTCGGTTCGGTTGGGCGACCATTGAATTGCACCCTTGCACCATGAACAGCCTATTATTAATTGGTTCAGTTTTAAGATCAACATGTTTATTAAATGGTCCGATTCAGTGCAATTTTTAACCGATCGACCCGGTTCGAAGGACACGGTGCAGTCTCAAAATTGACACCCCTAATTAAAGAGACAATCATACAAGTATGGAGAACAATTACTGATCATATCATTTTTGGGCTTTGGTCCAAATACACCTATTACATTAAAGTTGACAATAATTACAATGGCACCCCCAAATTCTAACAGTGTTAAATAAAATTTTTTAAAGATTATTTTACCCTTGTTGCATTTACAAATAAATAAATGAAATGATTTTTTTAACCCTCTATAAATATGAAATGACCAAAGTATCCTCTCAAACCATTATATAAAAATGCATACTTATTCTCTCATTTTATACTATTATGGTATTTTTACAATATCCATAAAGATTTTGGTCCTTAAAAAATAAAATCGTACTGACATCTACAATTAACAGAAAAAAACTAAGAGAGTGGGCCTTTATATGATCATGTATGGTATTTAGGGGTATAAGTGTAATTGTCATCAACTTTGGGATAGTAGATGTATTTGGACCAAAGTCCATAGGTGATATGACCGTACGAGTAATTTTCCCTCTTTATTTTGATTATGGAATCAGGTTTGGCATTACTTAAATGCCGCCATCTAGCTGAATCTAGTAGCCTTATGGATCTGGGGTGAAAACACGGTAAAAAAGCGATTTATTTAGAAACCCTCTTTCTTCTTCTATCTTCCGTATTTCTGTTGAAACCCGTTTTCTTCTTCCATCTTCCTGATTTCTGGTGAACCACTTCTCTTTTTCTGTCTTCCAAAGATTTGAAGATTAAGATTTGTTATGTTATATTTCTAATAGGATTTCAATGTACCCTCTTATATATATGTAAAAAATAACTCATCTTATGGGTGTTAAAATTGGACCCAAAAAGAAAATTGAAACCGAATCAATCCGATTCTTCCCTGGATCAAATCAAAATCGAATCTTAATGGACAGGATTTGTGTTGTGTTTTCAGAGTCTGACGAGAAACTGAAACCGAAACCGTATCGGACCAATTGATAAGCCCAAAGCAAATCGAATCAATAAGACTGAAACTGAAACCAAACTAGCCTGATAATGGATCAATATGAGTCCATTAAGCTAACATTTTATTAAATATATGTAGGAAATCAACACCAAAACTGAACTAGCATAATAATGGCCCGATAGAGCCCATTAAATCAACTGTTTTACTACATATACAACAAACCGAAACCGAACCAATAGTGTACCGATAAGAGTCCATATATAAAGCCAACCCGATAATTAATTGACACTAGATCAGCCCGTTAACTAATGTGTACAATGCACCTACCACAGCCCGAATCTCTTATTCAATATGTTTCAGGCTGTCCCTAAAAATCCCAAGACCAACTTGGCTAGGACCGAAACCACCTATTGACACCCCGCACCACATCTCATACACTAGGGGCGTCAATTTTGGGACCGAAATGGTAGCTCAGACCGAGTCGGCCCGAATTGACCCGAAACCAACCCGGACCAAATTATTATTGGATATGTTTCTGGTTGAGGTATGACATATCCTATTCGTCCTGGTCTAGGCAAGCTCGAAACTGACTTGAAAAAAGCAGACCAATGAGCTCGAATCCGATAATGGTCCGAACCAAACTGAGAAAGTAGACCAATGAGCTCGAACCCGATAATGGCCTTAACCAAATCGATTTAGACTGAATATTAAACCCTAGCTTCACTACTTCAACCTTTTAGATGACCTTAATGAATTTCCTACCAGGCTTTTAACTTGAACCAACCCAATAAGTTAAGCCCAATAATAACTCGAAACTGAACCAGCCCGTTAGTTAATGTGCACAATGCATTCCACTTAGCCCGAACCTCTTAATGGACATGTTTCGATCAAGCCCTATAAAGTTTGACATTGATTTGGCCCAGGATGAAACCGGCTCGGATCGGCCAATTGACACCCTTACCATACACTAATCATATCTATGAATAATGGATGAAACACTGATCGAAATTAGTTCGATCTATTGTGGGTAATACTCTCCCTTTCTCCATCTCATTTGAAAATTTTTGCTATTGTTTAAAATACTCCCTCACTTTGAAATTTTTTTGTGATTGTTAAAATTTTGGGTAAATTATACAAACCTTCTCTGTATTTTGGTTAAATGACATGAACCTCCCTTGTTAATTTAAAAATTACACAAACCTCCCTTGTATTTTGAATTTCATTACACTTAACTACTATCCTTTTTTCTGAAAGATATTAATTGCTGACGTCACTTGGTCAAACTAATTTTAATGGCCAAACTAGCCTTTAAAGGTAGTGGAGTTTCAAGTTTACCCTTCAAATAAAAAGGGAATTTTGTCTTTTTTACAATTTCTAAACCCAGAAGAAAGAGGATTCAAGCTACTGCAATAGCAACTCCTCTAACTCATCTGATAGAGGATTCTTGCTACTGATAGTAGCAATTGTTAGATTCTTGTTGTGTGGGTTCGATCAATTACCTAACCAGTTGTTAAGTGGGAGTTAAATTACTGGTTTGACCGGTTCAAGTCTGGTTCGTCACTGGTTAGAGACTACCAACCCGGTTCACTGTGGGAATGATTCTGGGTTGGGGATAGTATTATAAAAACTATGGTTAGGGTCCTCGCAACCATTGGTTTTTTATCTCTCTGTTGCTCCCATATGCACAGAGACAAAAAGGGATCCCAAGAGGTTATGGAAGACTCTAATCGAGGCATTCAAGCTACAGAAAAAGGTTGAAAATCAATTTACAGCAAATGGTATGTGTTCTATCATCTCTTTTATTGCCCATTGTATTCTAGTAATCTGTGTGGTGGATTCGTTAGGGTTCATGGAAAATCCCATGGAAAAACCTTAACTTGCATTAAAAATTATAACAATTGGTAACAGAGCCACCATACAAAACTAGGATCGTAGGTAAGAAAGAATTGAGCCTGTAGGACTGATTGAATTGAAAAGGGAAGGATTTTTCTTCCCAAATTTTTGATACGGAACTATCAAAGTTTAAAACCCTTCGAAATTTTTTCAAACCGGTGAAATTCAAAATAAATTATGCCAAACTGTAGTACTTTGAAAAACGAATCGTAGACACAAATTTGGTTGCGGATCATGTCTGGGACGCCTTGCTCGCTCGAAAAGCGCATGAGATCTACACGTCAACTGTTTAAAAAAAAAAACTCTTTGATTCCATAGAGTCATCGCCGGGTCGACTCAGCATAGAATCATAAACTCTAACCGGTTTGGCAGGGTTGACTCGGGCCGAGTCCACCCAGCCCAGGCCCACAAAGCCTAGACTGGCCCAACAGAGCTAGCCCAGCCCAGGCTTAGCTAGCCCGGCCAGGCCAAGACAACCCAGACCCGACGACCCCACAACCTTGTACGTGGGTCAACCCGGATGAGTGACCCAGCAACCCGAATGGGTTGACCCGATGGCCCAAATGATCTGACCCAAAAATCGGATTTGTCAAGATTTGTATTTTTGTGAAAGCAGCAAAGAACAGTATTGTCCACCCAAAGGTGGCAGTGTCAAAGATCATGTATACTCATGCACATAGATGAAGGATCTTGACTTTAGAAGTTTCATACACCCAAAGGTGGTGGGATTCCAAGAGTCATTATCCCTTCGCAGGCTCTGCACAAATAGTAAGAGGGCTAGTGCGCTCTTGTCCCAAAGGATAAGGGTGTAGTTTCGATTGACTCTTCACGGATAGTAAGAGGACCAGTGTGCTCTTGTCCAAAAGGATGAGGGTGTAGTTTCAGTTGATTCTTCAAAGGAAATAGACTTGCATATATTTAATGATTGCTAGTTTAACTTATTTTGTGTGTATGTTTCATTATTTCTCAATGTTTGCACTATATTACATATGTTAGATAACATATAATGATCAAACACCTCATGATGCTTGTTATGGCAGGCTAGTTCTATGAATTGACATGAAAAATTGAAAGCTAGTGTCTAGGAGTATATAACCTAGATATTCTCAGCAATGATTGTATTCTGGTCTTTAGGAATGTTCAATCCTTAAGATTAGGTAAAGGAATATTTTGATAAAGAATATTGGAAATGGATGTTAAAAGTGAAATCCAAATAAATTTTGGTGTTTTCAAAATGGGGTGGAGAGATGTTGTATTCTCAAGGCCGTTTGTACTAGTTTTAATGGTATAGGATGATAATGGTGTGTGAGGAAGCACATGTTGGAACTATTAGCCATCACTGATAAGCTCTAGGACATATGAATCTCTATAGGTAACTTGTTGGAATATTATAGATGATTCACTTGACTTTCACTTCCTCACCTAGACTGCAAAGTTAGATCCTGGTGACCCATAAACTGTAAGACCCGCACTCCGTGAATCCAGTATAAACCTTGGTTTTGTGTCGTAGCAGGTTTTTCGATCATCACCGGGCCAGATGGGACGAGCGGATGACAAACAGGTACAAAATTGGATCAAGGACGGTCAAATCATCATTTTATGTTGACCGGTCGATGGTACCGGTCTTGGTATTGGTCGATCGGTCAGCTCTGCGCAGCTGAGTGCGGAGATTCGGAATTGGATCTCTATGGGTCCCATTTTCCTAAACCCTAATGCCTGAACCTTCCTAATCCTAATAGGGTTAATAAACCCTAATGTTAGCCTATAAATACACCCTTAAACCTCCTCAAATCCTTTCCATTGTCTCTCACAAATCCTAGAGAGGAGAAGGAGGTTGGAAAAGAGAGGAAGCTAGGAAGAAGAAGAAGGTGCCGCCATTACCGTTCGACGACGCTCACGTTACGCCAGTCAACGGTAAGTGTTTTAATCATTCTTCTTACCCTATGACTTTAGGATAGTTGTGTGGGTGGATCAATACCATGCAAAGTAGGTATTGATCTAAAATCCTAAATTGGATATTAAACCCTAAGTTGCCGTCAAACCCTAGATTCGAGTTCCGAGATGATATTCATCGAAACTAGACTCGAATGAGTTGGGGATAACTCTAACTTAAAGCTTAGACTTAGAATGGATATGAGAAACCCTGAAAATTCAAGGTAATCGACGACAGTCGAAAAACCAAGTGTATGGTCTTCCGGAGACATACCGTCGACCATACCAGTTGCTAGTTTGCTCACAGAGCTACAACCGGTATGTTGCGACCGATCAACTCTGAAAGGCTGGTTTTGGACTTTGTTGATTTTCGATCAACGTGAAACCTTAAGAAAACTATTCTAATGAAACCCTAATAATATTGTAGGACTTTGTGACTTTCCGTTTGGATCTTGCGACATGGAGCAAGCTAACAAATGAGCGTCAGGTAAGGGAATCTGACCTAAACCTAATAATTTATGGACAGTAAATCTTTGTTAATCACCTGAATATATATATGATGTGTTGTTTGTGCATATTCACATGCCATCTTTTACTTTCAGTTATTATTATTGTTCATGCATTGATAGGATGTGATTGTTAAGCATGTGATTGTTTTCGTTAGTATGTGGAGTGGGGCATGGGCCTATGATCGCTCCTCACACTAGCACCTTTTGTAGTATTTTGTCTTAACATGCTTGGTATGGGTGGGGCATCAGGGGAAGGTCGTGGTACGGTGGTCTCCGATGTTGATGCTGGCCTGGCCATGGTTATGTGGCACTGTGGTCTCCGAGGTTGACGCTGGCTTGTCCACGATGCTTTAGCTCTATCTCTATGTCGTAGGGAGTTATGTTGGGATAGGGTCTACCGTGTATTGTTGCTATCCTAGTGAGTTAGTTGCGGATAGGGCATTAGGGGAGGTGTGAGAATGCCTTACCTCTATCTCTATGTCGTAGACGGCTGTGCTGGGATAGAGTATACATTGATGACATATAGGATAGGTTAGTTGTGAGCCCAGTTTGTGAGTCCTGGCCAGTAGGGGCTTAGGTACTGGTAAGGGTAGAGCATCAGGGGAGGTACGGGGGTATCTTAGCTCTATCTCTATTCCATGATGGGTGTATGTGGGCCAATGGGGGGTGTGATCCATGAGGTGCCACACACTCGTGTATAGAGGTGCGGGGGCCACCAAACCTTTCTATAGCACATTACAAACTTAAACCAAACCACAACATAAAATGTTTGTTACTCATGCATAATATTGTGAAACTGTCTGATTGTCTTATTGAGCTAAGTTGTGAGCTCACCCTTTGTGTACACATTGTTTTTAGATATTGGTGCAGGATACATGGTGGATGACTATATAAACGCTCCGACGTATGGTGATGTTGCTGCTCTGGGTGCACAGGCAGGAGAGGACGAGCATGACGCTTCATGCGAGTGCCCTTTCTGTGTGTACCTGTGATTGCTTTTATTTATCTGTTTCAGTTATTTTCGGTTGACTTTTAAAGAGATGTAATGATATTATATTTTATGATTGGATTTGAATAATGAGATATTTTATTTAAATTATCAATAGATACTCAGTTCATTTTATTTAAAGACTTCCGCTGTATTATTTATATTCTGATTGTGGTTATGTGTAATGGTTTGTATGAGTGGACACGATCTATTCGAGATCCTGGTGTGAACCGTTGGTTAAATGACGGTTCACTCACACCATTCTGGTTGGTTCAGATTTGGGGCGTGACATAAACCCTAAAAGGATAGTGGACAAAAGATGAGTTGACTCCCTTTACACTAAGAAAGAAATTTCAAAGAAAAAGGAAAGGAAGGAATGCCAATGTCATGATGTGTGAGCCATATTCTGACAAATACAGTAAGTGAAAGGTATGGTCTTACAGAAAGAAAAGTAATTTTTCAAGGAATAGTAAGAAACTTTTGGCAAGAAAAATGATTTTATGGAGCTACAAGAGCTCAGAAGGAATATGTAGAAAATGTTATAACTGGAAAATAAGTAGGATCCTAAAACTTTCGAGTGAGAAGGTGATGGAGATTGGAGACTTAAGTAGTAGAAGTAATCCAAACCTACAGGAGTAGCAAAAACCCTTATTTACTCTCTGTAGTTTACTTAGCTATAGAAGTTAGATAGTATATCCTAATTTCATCCTTAGCGTTGACATTTAGGACTCTTATCTAAGGAAGGACTGTAAAAGATTGTAAAGAACAGAATTCTGAAAACTCCTAAAGTTAATGACTTACGTAATTATAAGGATTGTTTAAGGGGAAGATGACAAGATTAAGAAATATTAAAAGGTATTCGTAACAGGGAATGTTGGATCTTGTGGACATCAAGATTTTATATAGGACTTCTTGTGATAATCAGTTCATGGAATGTTTTTCAATATATATTGAAAAGAAAGAAAAGAAATTTTTTTATTAAAGAATTAAGATTATTGGATCTGAAGGAGAAAGTAAATTGTTAAGGGAGATCAGGTGATATTGATATATTCCTAATGATTTTGACAAAATGTTTACAAATGCTAAGACTTATAGCGTAGCGACTTGTAGATGAGATTCAACAACAAAAGAGTGGCAAATAGATATGATCAAGAGAACTTGAGAGAGTATTAGATCCTATGGAGTGATCAATACTGCAGTCTATAGTATTGATAAGGTGCCAAGTAAGTTGGTTTCAGTTCAAGTTATCTTCTTGATTGAAATTGTAAAAGTAACGTGATTTCATAACACTCGTGGGAGTGATTATTTTAGGACATTGAGTTATCATTTTTTGGGATATCAACTCATGTCTGAAGGATTCAACAAGATTCATTGATGATGCTGGTTAGCAATCACATCCAAGAAACATAAGTTTAATGAGACCACATGAAAATTACTGTGGAGTAATTAGTTGAAGTATCAAATATTATCAGAGTGTAATGAGATAATTGTTGAAACTATCTTCATTCATGTTGATGCATAGTCAAAATAGCAGAGCCAGATGAGGTAATGAGGAGATATGCTAGACCATGTAGATCAGTGATTTCATCTAATCACATGTTATACCTCAAAATGGATGTTTAAGTATTGGACAAGATGAAGATCCCAATAGTTTTGAGCAAGCTATCAATATTGAGATTGCTCTTGAGTGGTTAGTGGTTATAAAAGATGTGTTATTGTCTATGAACATCAACAAGATTTGGGATTTTATGCTCTTGTCATGAGCGATGTACTCATAGGCTCAAAATGGGTATATAAGAAAATATGTGATTCTAGTAGGAGAATTGATTACTACAAAGTAAAACTTGTAGTAAAATGGAATCACACAAAGAGAATGAAAAGTATAGACTTCAAATCTTTAAGGTCTTAGTTGTGCATTTTAATTTGCAATTGCATCAGATAGATGTAAAGATCGTTATGATAAAAAAAAAATCTGGAAGAAGGTGTTTATATGCTTTACCCAAAAGGTTTTGAGGTAAAAGAGAAAGAAAATCTATTTTGTAGGCTTATAAAGTCAATATGTAGATTAAGTAAGCATCCAGGTAGTGGTACTTGAAGTTTGACAGCATTGTATCTTCTTTCAATTTTATTGAGATTGGCATTGATCATTGTATATATCTAGAGGTCAGTAGGAGCGGATTCATTTCCTAGTCATATGTGTTGATGGTTTATCACTGACCAACAGTGACATGGTTTACTAGTTGAAACCAAAGTTTTTCTGTATAATAACTTCGAGATGAAGAATTTATAAGGAAATACTTTTGTACCTGATATTGAATTTCATCATGATAGAAAGGTGAAACTTTGGGTTTTGTCTCAAAGTGTATATGTTGCTATGTGTATATGTTGTTCATGTTCTCAAATGATTGAGTGTGTGTAACAGGTAAGTTGAGAATACTTAAGTCAATAAAGGAGACAAATTGACAGAGTTATGTTCAAGAAATAATGTTAAGAGAGAGCATGTGCAGTACAGAGCTTAGTGTATGCTCAAGATTATGTTTATTCTCACATAGCCTTTGTTTAGAGTGTTCTGAGACGTTTTCAGTTGGATGCTGGTATAGCTCACTAAACAACGAGAATAGAAGGTCATGCAGTACGTGCAGAGGACCGAAGATTATCTACTCATTTGTGGCAGTAGTGACACTCTTAGCTATTGTGATGTAGTATTTGGTGATTGCATTGGTGACTGAAATCCCATCTCAGGATTTTTGTTATGATGATAGATGTACCTTTGGGGAAAAAATATAAAGAAGTTTATCCATGCATCACCCTCTTGGTAAGGTAGATTTTGTAACTATTTGCGAAGCCAATAAGTAGCATATCTGGTTGAAGAGTTATCTTTCAGACCTGGAAGGTTGTGAGTTTTACTTAGGCCTATTGAGATATATTGTGACAGCGGTTCAGCTATATTGTTCTCAAAGAATAATGTAAAATCTAGTAATTCAAAGCATAATAGAGATCGAATTTCAAATCTCTTTAGGTGAGAGAAAAAGGTCAAAGAAATTATATCATTGTAGAGCACATTCGTTGAACAACTTAATTGTTGATTCTCTGACGAAGGTTTTGTCAGTAGGAGTCTTCAAGGGATGGTATGTCCAATATAGAAATGGTTAATTCATTAAATGTGCTTGGCTAATGGAAGACTTTTCTCACATTGATAATGATTTATTTCATTATGTTTATTTACATTGCCTATAGTTTTGGCACAGATATTTATTACCATGATTATTTTTGTTTTAACATACATTTTATTGCTATGTTGCATATTCATTGATATGTCATTAATAAAGGCAGTATTTAGCCAAATGAAGAAGCGGTATTAAGCCAAATGAACGGGGCAGTATTTAGCCATAGTTCACGGCAGGGTGCCAAAGTGCGGTATTGACCAAAAGGGTATGTGGCGGTTAGCTATGGTCAATATAAAGGTTTATTGTCTCTGAAGTTTGATCAAGGAAATTAGATCGAAGGTTATTCGATCTGGACCCACATGAAATAATATTTTTATGTGTACATGTCTCTAGGTGATTTATGTCATTAAGTAGACCCTTGTATGTAGCTGACAGAAGGAAGTACACTAGATGTGTTGGAGTATTTTCCGCTGTTGCTCAACATTGGTAGGCTTGATGGTTGGATCAAAGTTTGATGACGATTTATTATGTAATAGGATTCCATGGCCACGCTTTTCGACGATGGTTTTGTAATTAATCTAGCCCAAGTAGGAGATTGTTAGATTCCTGTTGTGTAGGCTTGATCAATTACCTAACCAGTTGTTAAGTGGGAGTTCAATTACTAGTTTGATAGGTTCAGGTCTGGTTCGTCACTGGTTAGAGACTACCAATCCGATCCACTATGGGAATGGTTCTGGGTTAGGGATAGTGCTATAAATACTATGGTTAGGGTCCCCGCAGCCATTGGTTTTTTAACTCTCTGTTGCTCTCATATGCACAGAGGCAAAAAGGGATCCCAAGAGGTTGTGGAAGACTCTAATCGAGGCCTTTAAGCTACAGAAAACGGTCGAAAATCAATCTACAACAAATGGTATGTGTTCTATCATCTCTTTTATTACCCATTATATTCTAGTAATCTGTGTGGTGGATTCGTTAGGGTTCATGGAAAATCCCATGGGAAAACCATAACTTGCATGAAAAATTCTAATTGCAATCATCACCAACTGTAACCCTTAGTAGTGTACCTACAATGGCGGAGTTGTTGGGAAGGAAAGGGGGATGGTGATTGTTAAACTGGGTGGTGGCATGCTAACCCTGATCCTCCATGGTATTCTTCACGAGCTGTTGTTGATTGACCTCGGTACCGTTGGTAGTGTGCTCCCAATATAGTAAAAAGCTATTGGATGGATTAATGAGTGAATTGGTGGTAACCTATGGTACGGAGGGATTAAAACAGCGTGGAGGGGACAAATATCATGTTTTGTCCCCAACATATGTTGGGTAGAGAGTTCAGAATAACTCCGTCGATCGTGCATCTGATCTGAACGACGACAACGTCATCTACACCGTTGAGACGCGGACAGATGATAGGCATTTCCCAGTTCCTAAGACATTTTTCATAGCTGTATAGTAAACAGTCCTACAGATCCAATAGAACACCTTGGAATCAGCACTATCATTAAAAAAATCAAGCGAATCAATGCAGATATGTAGAAGAAAATGAACTGCAATAATTCATTCCCTTCACCACGTACTACACATTTACGCCAAAATCGGGTGGGAGACCAATCAATTCCTCCACTTTCATATCTTCCTCGCTAAAGTATCGTTTTCACTACATCGAGGGTTCCTTTTCGTCTTCGTCCCCAAACACAGAAACTCTAGAAGAGAAACGAAGATAAATACTATAATCCCACAGAAGCTTCTAGGCCCTGCACTGCATCAAACCATAAAACCCAGAGAAGTTATTATCATAATCTAAGCTAACTTTTAGAATGAAAAACCTACAATTAGGATGTGGTCGTGTAGGTCACATTTCTAGAAATTTATCGACATTAACGGAAGGGAGTTCTATCTTCACATTATCAACAGGTGAGTGGAAATACAATTGCTTCCTTGTTTGCTTATGGATATGTAGACTATTTCGAATTGTAATGACATTATCATGATTTGATTGACCTCAAACTAATTACGATGCACGTAAATATAACGTGTTAAGGGATATGATGCATAATGTTACGTAAAGAAGGAACTGCTAAGAAAAAAAAGAAAGGAAATAAAATTACTTAAATGTAGAAAGAAAACCCTGTGACCGTCACCCCTTTTTAATACGTGTAGGGGGTTTGTTAGGTACTGGTTGAGGCACATTGTAATTCCCTGCATGGCCTGCGGGTATGCACGGTTTGCCACTGTATGCCCCGATGGTTATGATTGACTGAGATGAAGAGATGATGTCATCTTTCATAAAAAAAGGGAAAAATACTTGTACCTACTGTGGATTCAAATCCTCTCCTCTCAAAGATTCTAAAGGAGGGGCGGTGGCCTGGATAGATGGCCGACACCCGGGGTTCAGGTGAATCCGAGCCTACACCGAGCCGACAAGTTGAGCCGACAGAGGGTGTTGGCTTGGATGGAGGATTCAGATTCACCCGAGCCCCACGTGTCGGCCATCCAACGGGGGTGACTCTCTCCTCCCGAATCACTGGGAGGAGAGGATGTGAATCCACCTACTATGGACTACAGCCTAAATACACCCAATACCCTAAAGTTATTGATAATTACAACCGAATCCTTTTATTTAATATTGTTAACTATAAATTTTAAAATTCCAAATTTACCCTTGTTTGGTTACAACCAATAATGGTTGAAATGTCAAATTTACCCTCTATTACCTTTCCTAAACCTTTATATATATTTCAAGTTTCATTCCCAATCGTATGCTTCCAACATTCATATCTATCTCCATTTCCTTTGGTGAGCAGCTTCAAGCGAGTACCTCTGGTGACCAATAGTTTCTTCCTTTTGTAAGTTCCCTAAACCTAACTCTGTTTCTTCTCTCCTCTCATTCTCATCTCCCCAAACCTCTTTCGACATTACAACATTTCTTGGTGCTCTGTTTTCATTTCTTTTGGCTGAGCTTTGGATGCACAGTCCAAGCTCCTCTAACTTTTTCTTGTTTCCATTACAATGTGTGCAGCCAAGCTGAATGCGAAAAGAGCAAAACAATATATGGAACTTTATCTTTGCAAATCTTCTTTCTCATTGACCTCCACTTAAGAAAATCTATTAGGTGTATGATAGAATTTTGAAGAATGAGACTCTGCTATGTTCATGTTGACCATACACAAGCAGAGGGGCTCTTCACCTCCATTAACAACGCGATCACTTCCTTCATGGTTGCCGCTCTATTAGTGATGAATTCACACATAATTAACATTGCAATCCCTATTATTTTCAGCATATTCTCTACCATATCGAGCCCATCATTAACTTGGGAATCTACTGCACTATGGCCACTAAGGATCTCTAGAAAGACCACCCCATAGCTGTAGACATCGAGAAAGATCAATTGAATGAAGCTTTGAAGAATGAAACGAAACAGAAGAAAATGGACTCAGACGGGGACTAAGAAGAAAAATAAAGAATTTCTTTGGAGTTTGGACCATTGCCTCGATGCAAAAACTCCCAAATAGCAAAAGCTTGATCAGCTATCGCCAACAAAGCATTGTAAATGGACATGAATGAAGTTCTAGCAAAAGCTTGATCAGCTATCGCCAACAAAGCATTGTAAATGGACATGAATGAAGTTCTTCAGCCTCCCCCCTTTTCAGTTACTTCTTCTTCTTCTTTCCCCTTTCCTTCCTCTTTCTTCTCTTCCTTTTGCAACTCCTCCTGTAATTTTCTTAGATCCGGTTGTTGTCGGTGGAATCCGTTCAGCTTCTCCGATCCTGCCACGTAGATGGAATACCTACACAACAAGAAGAGGGGCGTGATATATCCCGGGGCCACTCCGATGCTAAAGTTAGAAGCCTCCAAGGACATGCAGAATGGAGCTCTTAGTGATACACTAGAACTCCTTGAAGATGGGGGTTCCTTGATATGTTGACACCACCACCATCTTCCCTTCCTCTCTGGTGAAGTGAGATACTAAAACTGTAAAGACAATAAAATGCCAGAGGATTAATACCTGGTTAGGGTGCTTTTCTTATGACATATATATTCTTTTTTCTCTCCTTTTCTCCTTTTTAAATTGAGATCCTTTTGCTATATATAAGTCCCCGAGGAAGCTTTCCAGACAAGCCTCTCCACACCTACTACCATCTCAATCACCAGCCTCTTAGGAAACAGTAGGTTTGATAGGTTATGACCCCTTAGGGCGACGCTGAGACGTCTTGTCAGCCTCTTATGACCCCCCTATAGTCCACGTCCTCCATATATTACTGATGCTTGTCTCTGCCCTTAACTTTTATTGAGTGCCGATCATGCTTTTGGCCTATTCACTCCATGATATGGTGATCAAACCAGTCAAATTGGCCTATTTGGCATTTATGGTTGGTGTTAGTATTTATGAGCATTAATGGTGGTCCATTAAATGCCCAGCTACCCCCATCAACCGGTCTTGTCATGTCAGGATCAACCTGGGGGGTCGAATACGAGTTTCTTTTTTCAGACATCTCTTATTCTCATTCCTTGCGCCTTAGATGTACGCCACATGTCCTTTTCTTCAGGATCATCTTACATTCTCCATTGACGGTTAGATATGTATCCATTATGATTTTCCTCTAACAGAACCCCTTTCGACGATCCAGAGCGGCAGGTGGGGAAGTCCAGTAGCCAAAAGATATGAACATGCTTCAAAGACCAACTCCCCGACGCTGCGGGGTTAGCGGTTCCAACGTGCCCAGAGGCCAGAGGCGAATCCGTTGCCTCCTCCTTATCGTTCCAACCGAAGGAGACACATTTATAGGGAAAATGCTTCCGTCTTCCGCATGCGTATATATCTCGACAGGTTCCTTGTAGTTATAGCAATTATGAGCTACTTTCTCTTCCACTTTCTCAAAATCTTGAATGCCTACTTCCCTTGCGCAATTTATGTAACGTTCCATAACGGTTTGAGTGAGCCCTAATTGAATGCATCTGGCAACGTTTTTGTTTTGATCAAACCATTATTTCCATCAATCGATGCCAATCCCGCCATTTCTCATCCATCGTGACTGTCCACACATCGCTTCCCTGTCCAAATGTCACATCTGCGATTTTGAATGATGGTCACACCACTCGAAATCATCATGACTATCAGATGGAACCCGCCTGTCAGAAAACTTATAAAATCTCGCCTTCTTCTCTCGTCTTCTTCCTCACCCTTGAACGTATATAGTGCTCTCCGAGGATTTACCTTGCCTCAAGCTTCTCTATTCAGTATATCTAATCTTGCTCAAAGTGCTCTTTCTCCATCGCAAGAGGTTTCCGACGATCTGCTTGTCTTTCGAGTAAGTTCCCACCTTTATTCTTTTTTGGATTTCCATTATTTCATCTCTAACCAGTCATGGCTCACGATAAAGCTATTGTCAGCCGTGCCTCTGAGCCTATCCTGCGTTGATCGTAGATCCAACGATCTACCCAGGGTGAGGGTAGCTCAAGCGGTAACCCCGGCAGTCCTCCCCAGGATGTCTCCGCTGAGACAGGTCCTTACTGTATGGCATCTTCCAAGAAACCCCTAATGACTGAGTCCAAACTCCAGGAGCTTATGGCTTCTTTCCTAATTCTCGATTCTATTGAGCTGATAGTTCCAGAGCCCGAAGACTGAGCCTGTCATCCTTATTCTCATCGGATGGTGATAAATTAAAACATGTTCCTTTTCGATTTTTGCTTCTCTTGTCACCCTCTCGTATTCGAGAATTTGGGTTATTACAGCCTAGCCCCTACTCAGCTTCCGCCCAATTCCTGGGTCCATATCTATTCCTTAATCATCTTCTTCTTCCGTTGCCGCGAGCCTCCCACCTTGAGGTTCTTCCAGTTCTTATTTGATCTGGGGGCGATTACTTGGAATATAACCCCAGACCCACAAGACCGAGCCAAATGACACCTATTACTTCTTCCATCGAAATTTAGATGTGGTTTACCCCATGGTCGAATCCACCCCCTCTTCAGTCCCCTATTGGAAGGAAAAATTCTTCGGGGCCATAGTGAGACGAGGCCATAACCTATCAGGTATACACGCCTTTCCCATCAGTAACCGATGGCAGTTTATCGACCCCTCAGCGGTAGGGGTCGCCCCATTCCTAACACCACTCGAGATGGAGACCCTTCAAAGGGTAGAAGAAAGAGGGAGAGCAATCCAATACAAGGACCTAGGCAACAACAAGTTCCTATTCCTGTACGAGCTGAGTAAGTTCCCTTTCGACCCCAGATCACACTAACTTGTCCTTCATTCTTTATTTTATTTTGTGCTTTGATCCGACCCCTAACACCTCACCTCAATGTTGCTTCTTGATGCAGTGGAGGGTCTTGATGAAAGCATGTGGGAGGATCTAATGGGAGCAGACTTGTTCCGCCATCAGAAGAGAGAAAGGGAGGAAATAATTGCCATCGTGGCCCGAAAACTGGAGGCTCTTAAGAGGGCTGCGGACACGGCTCATGCCCTTCTTGCGGAAATCCCTCCACCACCTCTAGGGGATGTGCCTCCATCTCTCGACCATGCAATCCCGATTGATCAACCCAACTAATCGGAGTCGATTGAAGGATCTTCTTCTCGAGCCTTTGGTCTTACCACCCATACAGGAGAGCCGATTGTTCCTCCGATCATCGACATCGCAGAGGATGGTATATCCTGTTCTTTTTTGCTTTCCCTTTTTTAATGTATCAACCCCGACCCTACTGTTTTGAGTGTTTCACCTTTCCTATTTTGTACAGATGATGACGACCAGACAACCGTTTTCAAGACATTGAACCGATCAAAGAGAAGGAAGATCACTTCTAGACTCCCAGACTCATCTATCATGGGGACACTCCTCAAGACATTCTGCAGAGGATTTCGACTGACCCTCCGCCATTACAATCTCTGCCACCGTCAGATGTGGCCATAGCTTTTGTGCTCGTCAGTTTATCAAGTAAGGCTTCTCTTGTCACCACAACCACCGTCATCCCGGAGGTTACTTACGCCCCTCCCAGTTCCAAAGAAGCAAGCCTTGTAGCACAGATTACAGCAAGCACCACAGTAGCAGTAACACCACAGCTTTCGAGCACAACAACCCTTACTTCAGCACCTACAAGTTTACCATCGGTTCCCACAGATTTGACCGTGGTAACCTCTTTTCGATCCTTATCTGGAGACTTGCCCCCTTTGGCCCCTTCCATTTTCCCCTAGATAACCACTTCCTTTATGCTAGTACAATCTTCACCTTCTGGCCTACCTATAGAGGACAGCACCAAAGGCAAGGGCCCAGCCATTTTACTTGCTATCATGATCCCTGTCACACCCCAATTCCGCACTATTCAGAATGGTGTGATGAACCACTAACAAACCAACGGTTCAACTAGGATCTCGAGTAGGCTATATCCGTGTTATCTAAACCTCACACATTCACATTCATAATCAGAGTAAATACACAATAGCAGAAGTCTTATAGTAAAATGAACTGAGAAATCTAACTGTGATAATCATAAATAAAATATCAAGTTATGTTGTATCAACTGAGACATAAATAAGTAAATATCAATTACATGTCTTTAATAATAAAAGAAATCTAATCGAATACGCATGAGTTACACTCGCATGAGGAGTCATGCGTATCCACTAAGTCTTCAACTTCCATCGCCGCCACGTTCCTGTACACTGGAGCGTTCATATAATCTTCAACGGTGGTACCTGCATCATCAACTAAAAATATTCGAATTTGAAAGGGTGAGCACACATCACGGCTTAGTGAGCAAACAAAACAATGCAACAACCATATGCATGCATTCTATTCATAAATGTGGTCTGGTATATGAGTTTGCAATGTGCTATAGAAAGGATAGGTGGCCGTCGCACCTCTATACACGAGTGTGTGGAAACGCCCAATGAAAACGGCACTGTTGCCCTACATGCACCCACCATGGATAATATACACCCAATGAAAACGACATTGCTGTACCGATTGCCTATACCAACACATAAGCCCCTGTTGGCAAGGGCTTACAAACTGGGCTCACAACTAACCAATCCTAATGTCAAACAATGTATCCAAGGCCTCACCCCAGCGTCCCTCAATACATCCATAGAGATAGAGCTAGGGTCTGGTGACCAGGCTGAACCACAATGCCACGTTTCCCCCCCTGATGTCCTACGACGTATTAGTTCTGCTAAGGTAATGGCGATACGATGATGTTAGTGGACAAGACTTGAGTAGAGATAGAGCTAGAGTCTGGTGACCAGGCTGAACCACAATGCCACGTTTCCCCCCCTGATGCTCCACTCGCATCAAGCACACTAACACTTATTTAGTGGACATGACTTCAATAGACAATGGCATAATATACCCCGATGAGAATGGCATCGAAGTACCGATTGATACCATCTCTACTCGCACCATGTACACCAGCCAAACACAAACATTCACATGCCTATTCTTATCATCATCATCATCATCATGTTATAATCAATAAATTTAAATATACATGAACAGTAATAATAGAAATATTGGATGACATGTTGATGTACATTACAAGCATACACACATATAATCAATCATGGCATTGGACTCAAGAAACAAAAACAGTTTGTTATTAACCAATTAGTTTAGGTCTTGTTCCCTCACATTTTCTTAATTGTAGATCATCTTTCAAGCTGTAAGAACCACCTTAATATCAATATTATATCACTAGAAGATCTAACCAAGTCGATAGAATTTAATTAGAATTAATTCTAATTTTTAAAGCTTGCTGTTAACTGGGGGTCACAGGACGGGTCGCAGGTAGGGTAGCAATTTTCTGTGTCCCCCTGTAGTCGGGTCGATGCCAGAGTCAGATGTTTCATCGACCCTGGGTGCGACCACCCCTTTCCTGGATTTCCCAAATGCTGGGGGTAGATGTTAGGGTCGATTCTCCATCGACCCCACGTGCGATCCCCCGTGGGTTGAGTCGAGAATTTCATCCTACGGTTTATTCTTTCAAAATTGGTTCCCATGGCTTACTTCTATAACCCATTCTATACATGTTCTATGACTTAGAACTTCTCTCTATACACTTACATGGTTTTTAATGATCTCCTCCATTGTTTCCATTGAAACCTAACCATGGATGGATGATTTGGGTTTCTCCTAGAACATACCCTCTTCATTATCTACTCTAAGGTCTTAAGAAATTCATGGAGATAGTATCCATACCTGAGAAGTAGACTTGTTTCTTTGAAGCCTTTTCTTTGATCTTCTTCTCTACTTTCCTTCTCTTCTCCTTCTCTTCTCTTTCTCTCAGTCCAATTAGGATTTTAAAAGGAGTGAAAGAGGCTTAGGGACATCCTATTTATAGAGTAGAAACTCCCAAAATAAGTCCCACTGAGATTAGGAAAGAATCCCCTTGAAATTTGGAAAGTTTCCAAATCACAGTTTCTGTCGACAGACTGGGGGTCGATGAGGGGGTTGGAGATCCCGTCGACCCCTGGTTTTAAGTTGTTCGACCCCCGGTTATAAACTCAGGGTCTGAATTTTATATTGGGGGGTCCGACCCTGCCTAGCTGGGTATGCGACCCTACCCCCTATTTTAGTGTTTTTGGGTCAGTTTAATACCTGGGATCGTTATCTCCTTCACACTTGGTCCATTTGGCTTGACCATGATAGGTATAATAATCACGACATGAAAGTAAGGTTAGACTGGGTTCATGGCGTGCGGGTCTTACAACTCCACCACCCTTAAAAGAAATTTCGTCCTCGAAATTTTGAACGTATGGATATTACAACTTCCCTAAATTTTGTCCTCAAAATTTGAATTTAGGTAGGAATTCTATTTTCGCATTGCATCTTCTTCTTTCCATGCAAAATCTTCTCCACGTCTTGTCTTCGCCGAGTTATCAAGTTGTCTTCACATACTAATCATACCATCTTGGGAGATGTTGTACCTTCCAACTAGTGAACTAGGTTGGCACCACTTCAATAGTTAATTCTTTTATCTAATCCGTTGGTTCTGTGATCTGTACCTTTGATATGAATCTCCAATGTACTTCTACGATAGAGACACACGAAATACGTCATGCATACTAGACATGGACAGCGGTAACGCTAGTTGATATACAACTTTTCTACATCTCTCCAAATTTTATGAAGTCCAAAACATATATCGGATATAACTTACCCTCCTCGTTGAATTTTTCTTTAATCCATGCATAAGTGATATCCTCAAGAACACTTTGTCACTTATGGCGAACTCGAGGTCTTGGTGTCTCTTCTGACAACTTGAGCTATCCTGGACCTTTTCTTTGATCTTGTCTGCCACTTGATAGGTTTCCTCAATAGGCTTATGTCTTAAAACTCTTCATTCATCAACTTCATTCCAAAACAAAAGAATTTGACATTCCTACCGTACCATGCTTTATAGGTGACATCTACATAGTAGCTTGGTAGCAAATTCACTCCATATATAGCTTAGTTAGCCGTTCCAAAGCATACCGAGGTCGTATAGCAATGGAATGAGCTGTATTTATAAGGCGATCAATCAATCACCCAAACATGTCAATCGATTTGGGAGTCAGTGGCAAATCATTGACATAGTTCACTGTACTGCAGTTTCATTCCCAAAACAAAAGTCAGGGTTTGGTTTTCTTTTTTCTAACTCTGCTTACACCGTTCTTATATACAGATCTAACAAAATTACTACTTTTACTTCATCCATCAATTCATAGATGATCTTTAATGCCATAAATGCAGTCGACAAACTATTGCTCCATAAGTTCATCCACCAATTCTCGCTCAATTGGATTATCACGAGTTTCTATTATATGTTCCCTCCTTCCAAATCTGAATCTATTGCTGCGAAACATAAGGCAGCATTTATACTGGGTCCTTCCTTGGACTTCATAATTCCCATCGGTGATCGTATAAGCCGTTTGTAGTCTAAAGATTTAAGGGGTATATTTAGCTTCTTTTCAAATGGCACAGATATAAAAGGATGAGTAGCTCCAGAATCAAAGAGCACTCTGACAGGAATGCCATTACTAGGTACGATACCTATGATTTGTTTTAATTTAGTCTACATGCTCATACAATGTAACATAGAATGAAAGGTTCAGGTCATACCTGTGACCACATCATGCGATGCGGCAGCATCCTTGGCTGAAACAGCGTAAACTCTTCCTTGCTGTAGTTGTTTTCTGGGCTTAGTACACTCTCTTGAGACATGCCCTATTTGATTGAAGTTAAAACATCTTATTCCTTCACCATTTTGCTTTGGTTGCGGTGGGGCTGCTAATGTGGTCTTGGCTGCAGCATTGAAGCCTTGAGTATGGAAGGGTTGGAATACCTTGGTGTTCCCTCCGTTGTAAAAATTTTCATTTGGCCTTTTGTTTCCCCTATTTTGAGCAAAGTAGCTCTCTTTCTGGCTCGACTCTATTATTCGAGCAATTTGTACAGCTTCATTAGATTTTTTTCTCAAGTCCCAGAACATGTTCACGTATGCTCCCCCTAAGTCCCATGATGAACCTTCGGGTTTTCGTATCCTCCTCTTGCATACTGACTGGTGCAAAGAAAAACAGCTCCTCATAACGCTGTTGATATGCGTCGACAGTCATCTACCCCTGATACAAACTCAGGAACTCTCTCTCCATAGAATCTCTGAAACTTCTAAGGAAGTATTTCTCAAAGAATGGCTCTTTGTATATATCCCAGGTCAAGTGGGTGTGTTTAGTTAATAGATATGTCCTGGTAGACTTCCACCAATGGTGTGCATCACCCTTGAGCATAAATGTGACACACAACTTTTTCTCCTCCTCATTTACTGTCATCATCATAAAATTTCTTTCCATTTCGTCAATCCAGTGTACTGGCCACAAAGGGTCTGCTGGCTTGCCATTGAATTCTTTGGGCTTCATCTTCAGAAAATGCTCGACCAGTCTAGAGCGGTCCAGCTGATACGGAGCATAGGCCCCATAAATAGGTGGTTGGTACTGATAACCACCTTGAGCTATCTCAGGGTTCTGCACTTGAGCTTGCATGACTGGTGTTTGAGGTGCATGGGATACTGCGTTACCTCCCCCTGGTATTGTGCTTGCCTGTCCTGCTGGCATCGGTTTCGTATGTGCAGCTGGAAAAGCCAAGCCTATGGCAGCTTGCATATTAGCTTGCACCTGTTGTATTTGTTGCAGTTGTTATGCCAAGTTCATTATGACTGTAGCTAAATCTATAGGTGGGGCTGGCAAGTTTGTAGGATTTGCCTGACCATTAGCTCCTGGCGGTGCCACGTTTGGATTCTCTTGTACTTCAGGAATTTCATGACTAGTTTCATCCATAGGTGGTGGTGGTGGGATTGGGTTACGTCCTCGTCTGTTCCCTCTTCGCCCAACCATTTCCTGTTCTGGTGGTGGTAGTGTCTGAAAAGTCATAGAACACGTGAGGAAATCATTATATAATTCATTCTCATATTTGGATACACTAACCAATGGTATTTTCAAACTTTTCAGATCATTCTGTCAAAATTTACTGTCTTTTTAATGCAGGGTCGATGGTGGGGGTCGATGGTTATCCGACCCTAGGATCGACCCTGGGAATCACTGATTCTTACCGAGAACTGAGGGTCGATATGGGGGTCGATGGGTGGGTTGATGGTTTTGGTCGAATTCTCCGACCCCCGGACTAAAAATCAGATTTTTAAGTTCCGATTCTGAGTCCATTTCCCATTCTTTCTCCTCCATTCCGACTCATCTCGTCCCTCTGAGTTGCTATAGTGACAACTCCGATCCGTTGGTAGTTTGTGCTTCTCGTTTCGATGTCTACACCTCCTCTATAGGTATATCTTCTACGTTTTCATGTTTTTAGGTTTCCTTACATAGGTTTTTGCTCGTATATCTCGTTTTCTTCAAATTAAACTTTTTCCAATCGTAAGAATTTGATTTTTGCTGGGGGCTTTTGTTGTTGGTGACTCAATGGACGAAAGCCCTCTAAAATATTTGAGTTTCATCGGTTGGTTATCGAGAAACTCAAAATTTACCCTTTTTGCCCTAATTTGTCGAGATTTTGAATTTCTTGAAATTTCTTCTAATTCAATCTCTTTAGCTAAAATTTCCAACTGTATGAGTCTTACAGGATAGTTTAGGATCTATGTAAGTCCTCCTGCCCATGTGTATGGGTGAAAAGTGAGGATTTTTGACCAATTTACGTCGTTATAATGTTGAAATTTCAGGTTTTTCATCTCTACTAAGCCATTATCTGTTTTTCTTTGTTATTTACAGATACTATGGCTCGTACCAAGGTACCTAGTGTTCGCGATCGTCTTCGCTTCCGTTCTAATGAAGCGGAGACGAAGTATGCCCGCTACGCTCGTAAGAAAGTAGAGGGAGGCCACAAGGTGGACTTGGCTAGCCTGGCTTTGTTCAATGTGGAGGGGGCTTTTGGTGATATGGGCTGGCTTCCAGTCATCACCTATGACGCCTGTACCTATCCTAACTTGGTGCGGGATTTCAACGACGTTGAGAGGGGTAGTGAGCTCAGGATCACTAGCTATGTCAAGGGAGTTGAGATTTCCTTTGACTATCGGCAGCTAGCGGACTTGCTGGGTATCTCATATGACGGCTCCTTCGTATTTTGTACCCCTGGAGATCCCCAGTTCTTTTCATTACGAGATGAGGGTCGAGATAGACCATCGACTCATCGACCCGATCGCATCGGGAGATGAAAGCGAGTTACCTACGTTCAGATCCATGGGTGTACTGTAAGATTATTCAGCACAACCTGATACCGCAGAGTGGACATTTCGAGAGGGTCTCCCAGTTGACTCAGTTTTTGCTGTACTGTATCTGTATTAGGAAGTCGATATGCCTTCCTTATTCCTTATATCATCATGCAGACGATGATCAATGCCACATTGCCCAGTCATACTAGCAACCTACCTTATGGATGCATGATTACTACGCTGCTTACTCGCCTGGGTGTTGACTTGATGGATGAGAAGATTCAGGAGAAATCCTTCTTATTACCTCTGGATTGGGAGGCCATCTGTAAGATGGGCATGCGGGACGCCCAAGTCAGCGATGAGGAGAGGAAAGCGATGGTGCGCCCTCGCACTAGAGTGGAGATGGCTGACGCTGAGGCAGCAGCAGTAGCCGCTAGAGCAGGGGTTCATGGGGGTGATAACGATCGTCTGTACATGGATGTGGATGCCATACCTCCTCCATCACCTACTCATGCTACAGGAGCTGATCCTTCTTATTCAGCTGGTCCTTCGTATGAGGCTGGTCCTTCGTATGCACCTTCTGATGACATGATGGGGATATTGCATGAGATACAAGAGGATCAGCGCATGTCTGATTTGAGGATGGGAGAGCTTCTAGAGGCTCAATGCTTGTCGGATCAGCAGGTGGGAGAGCTTAGGGATGCTCAGCGCGTGATCGACCAGCGGGTGGCTGATCTTACAGCTAGTCTCCAGACGATCCAGACTCAGATAGCTTGGTTGACTAGAGTCTATGCTGAGGACTATGATAGAGACCGTGAGGCACTGCCTCCCCCATCACCTCCAGCTTCATGAATGTATTCTCTTTTTGTTTTCCTTTTTATACTACAGAGTAACTGTCCGGGTTGTGGACTGTACTCCGCTTTAAATATATATACGTTTGTTTTCCCTTCGTTGTACTTGAACTTGTTTCTCCTTTAATAGATATATTATTCTCTTTTAAATTTTGTCTCAAACATCACTGGTGTTTAGTTTGTTAGTATTATAGTTTTTAACTTTTATCCTATCTCAGTTCACGAATACTTATGAAAGTATACCGGTTTAGCGGACAAGGCCTGGGATGCTCTGATACCAAGTTGTCACACCCCAATTCCACTCTATTCAGAATGGCGTGATGAACCGCTAACAAACCAACGGTTCAACCAGGATCTCGAGTAGGCTATATCCGTGTTATCTAAACCTCACATTCACATTCATAATCAGAGTAAATACACAATAGCAGAAGTCTTATAGTAAAATGAACTGAGAAATCTAACTGTGATAATCATAAATAAAATATCAAGTTATGTTGTATCAATTGAGACATAAATAAGTAAAATATCAATTACATGTCTTTAATAATAAAAGAAATCTAATTGAATACGCAAGAGTTACACTCGCATGAAGAGTCATGCGTATCTACTAAGTCTTCAACTTCCATCGCCGCCACATGCCCGTACACTGGAGCGTTCATATAATCTTCAATTGTGGTACCTGCATCATCAACTAAAAATTTTCGAATTCGAAAGGGTGAGCACACATCACGGCTCAGTGAGCAAATAAAACAATGCAACAACCATATGCATGCATTCAATTCATAACTGTGATCTGGTATATATGTTTGCAATGTGCTATAGAAAGGATAGGTGGCCGCCACACCTCTATATATGAGTGTGTGGAAACGCCCAATGAAAACGGCATTGTCGCCCCACATGCACCCACCATGGACAATATACACCCAATGAAAATGGCATTGCTGTACCGATTGCCCATACCAACACGTAAGCCCCTGTTGGCGAGGGCTTGCAAACTGGGCTCATAACTAACCAATCCTAATATCAAACAATGTATCCAAGGCCTCAGCCCAGCGTCCCTCAATACATCCATAGAGATAGAGCTAGGGTCTGGTGACCAGGCTGAACCACAATACCACGTTTCCCCTCTTGATGCCCTACGTGAATCGCTAAAAAGATGTGAAGTGTATGGCTAACCCAATAACGAAAGTTTCGTAAGGGGACTGGAGCAGGCTACCATGAAACAAAAGATCTTCTTTCTAAAGAGATTCGATTCGGAACTATTATATGTCCAAGGTCCAATATTGAAATCATTTCAAAGGTTTTCCCTGACTTTGTCCGTGTCAACAAACAATTCCCTCTTCTTTCAATGCAATGGCAGCAAGTTTACTAGTTCAATGGTAGCTTTCTAGTTAAAGAAAGAGCATTGTTTAAAGCCGTTCGCCAGCTACCTCTTAGCAATGAGATGTTAAGGTAATGGCGATACGACGATGTTAGTGGACAAGACTTGAGTAGAGATAGAGCTAGAGTCTGGTGACCAGGCTGAACCACAATGCCACGTTTCCCCCCCTGATGCCCCACTCGCATCAAGCACACTAACACTTGCTTAGTGGACATGACTTGAATAGACAATGGCACAATATACCCCGACGAGAACGACATCGAAGTACCGGTTGATACCATCTCTACCCGCACCATGTACACCAGCCAAACACAAATATTTACATGCCTATTCTTATCATCATCATCATCATCATGTTATAATCAATAAATTTAAATATGCATAAACAGTAATAATAGAAATATTGGATGACATGTTGATGCACATTAGAAGCATACACGCATAGAATCAATCATGGCATTGGACTCAAGAAACAAAAATAGTTTGTTATTAACCAATTAGTTTAGGTCTTGTTCCCTCACCTTTGCTTAATTGTAGATCCTCTTTCAAGCTGTAAGAACCACCTTAATATCAATATTATATCACTAGAAGACCTAATCAAGTCGATAGAATTTAATTAGAATTAATTCTAATTTTTAAAGCTTGCTGTTAACTGGGGGTCACAGGACGGGTCGCAGGTAGGGTAGCAATTTTCTGCGACCCCCTGTAGTAGGGTCGATGCTAGGGTCGGATGTTCCATCGACCCTGGGTGCGACCACCCCTTTCCTGGATTTCTCGAATGCTGGGGGTCGATGCTAGGGTCGATTCTCCATCGACCCCACGTGCGACCCCCTGTGGGTTGAGTCGAGAATTTCATCCTACGGTTCATTCTTTCAAAATTGGTTCCCATGGCTTACTTCTATAACCCATTCTATACATGTCCTATGGCTTAGAACTTCTCTCTATACACTTACATGGTTTTTAATGATCTCCTCCATGGTTTCCATTGAAACCTAACCATGGATGGATGATTTGGGTTTCTCCTCGAACATACCCTCTTCATTATCTACTCTAAAGTCTTAAGAAATTCATGGAGATAGTATCCATACCTGAGAAGTAGACTTGTTTCTTTAAAGCCTTCTCTTTGATCTTCTTCTCTACTTTCCTTCTCTTCTCCTTCTCTTCTCTTTCTCTCAATCCAATTAGGGTTCTAAAAGGAGTGAAAGGGGCTTAGGGACGTCCAATTTATAGAGTAGAAACTCTCAAAATAAGTCCCACTGAGATTAGGAAAGAATCCCCTTGAAATTTGGAAAGTTTTCAAATCACGGTTTCTGTCGGCAGACTGGGGGTTGATGAGGGGGTCAGAGATCCCATCGACCCCTGGTTCTACGTTGTCCGACCCCCGGTTATAAACTCAGGGTCTGACTTTTATATTGGAGGGTCCGACCCTGCCTAGCTGGGTATGCGACCCTACCCCCTATTTTAGTGTTTTTGGGTCAGTTTAATACCTGAGATCGTTATCTCCTTCACACACTTGATCCATTTGGCTCGACCATGATAGGTATACTGGTCACGACACGAAAGTAAGGTTAGACCGGGTTCGTGGCGTGCAGGTCTTACAATCCCTGGTCCTGATTCGACCTCAAGTTGGAGCTCCACTGTGGCCTTTACTATAGGTTTGATTCCTCCTGTTGTCGGCTCTAGCTCCACAGCAGAGCCAATGTTGTTCACTCCCCCTTGGAAAGTCCTTACCACAGACACAGGGCTGTTTAACTGCTCGGTGGCTCAAGATATAGTTCACCATGCCTGCTTCCCTGCAGACGCAAACTTCATCCGGTAAGCCAAGCTTGAGAACATCGATCAGGGCCAATGTGCGACCTTGTACTAGGTAAAACTCTCTTTCTTACTTCTCCCTTTTTTTTTTTTTGGTACGTACATATCTGACATCTCTTCTTCTTCTTTCGATTTGTTTCGCAGTTAATGTGCGGAACAAATTACTACCGTAAGATGCTGGTGAGTTCGATCCGCAAGCTGAAGGATGTACAGGCTTTGGCACAACATTAAATAATGAGCTTCTTTCGATCGCCTCAGCTGAGCGTAATCAAGCCATTTGGGATCGAGATGCTGCCATTCTGGCTTGGACCGAGGCCGAGGAGAATTGGGTCGAAGAGAGAGACAATCTATCTGTTAAAGTGAAAGTGGTCAAACAGGAGAGAGATGACATAGAGGCCCGCACCAAGGAGGCAAACGATCTGGCCAAGCAGGCAAATGATTAGGCCAAGGAACTTGACATAAAATGGCGCTTTGCTGAAGCATTTTTGGACATGAACCGTAGGTGGCTTGCCGATGAGAAGACCAGGTATAGGCGGCTTGATGAGCACTTCACCACCCGTGCCAAAGTCTTCGAGGCTGCCCAGAAAGAGTTGGTAGAGGTGCGGCTGCATAATGAAGTTATGTCGGACCAGCTCAAAGCAACCACTGACCTCAATGATCAATTGGAACAGGAGGTCAAGGATCTCCAGGAGGCCGTGACGAACTGATAAGGGAGAAGGCCACTGTGTCCGAGGAGAACAATAGGTTGCAGGTTGAATTGACCCACACCATGTCCAGGGAGAAAGCCCTCAAAGAGGAGGTAGCTGTCATAAAGGATCAGGGTGTTGACATGCAGTCTTTCATAACCCATATGTCCGAAGAATTGGTCCAAGCCCAAGCAACCACGGATCGCCTAACCCAAGACCTGTCGTAGGCCCATGCCACTTTAGCACAGGATAGGGAGAAGACTCTAAGAGCATTGCTGGAATCTGATGACATGGAGGGCCTTTTCAAGAAAGATAGAGCTCGAGCCATCAGAGAAGCTGTCCTTGTGGTTCATTCGCAGATGTCTGTTCATCTTCTTACCTTCGATTTTTCTTGCGTCGCCCTCATGAACAAAGTGATTCGGGATAAAATCGGTCAACCTTCAAACCTTCCCCCTCCATCAGCTTCTAGCACCGAGATAATAGTGGTGCCTTCTCCCCAAGAGGTCGCTCCTCTCTTTGTTTTTCTCCCACAAGAAACCCAAGAACAACCCCCGAAGGTCCCTCTTCTGTCCCTTCAGAAGAAACCCCCGACACGACATCCTTCGAAACACCTCCCATGGATGCACCTCTGACAGAATGAGCTTCTCGGGGGACAAAACTATATATATATATATATATATATATATATATATATATATATTATTTTTTTTTTTTTTTTGTAAGCCCCTTGGGCCCTGTTACTTATCTTTACATTTATTTTCTCCTTTACACTTCGCTTTTCTCCTTTACAAAGTAACTACACTATACTTACCCTCCTGGTTTATAGTATTGCGCTCTACCAACCACTATAAGACAGGCTCGGAGATTTGAACTGAAGTTAGAGACTACCCCGATAAGTAGATGGCCTCAGTCTTATTTGAGATCCATAGGCCTTATCTCTTTTTTGAGACCTGTAGGCCTTAACTCTTTTTAGAGACCCGTAAGCCTTATCTCTCTTCGAGACCCGTAGGCCTTATCTCTTTTTCGAAACCCGTAGGCCTTATCTCTCTTTGAGACCTGTAGGCCTTATCTCTTTTTAGAGACCTGTAGGCCTTATCCCTCTTTGAGACCCGTAGGCCTTATCTCTTTTTCGAGACTCGCAGGCCTTAACTCTTTTTAGAGACCCATAGGCCTTATCTCTTTTTTTGAGACCCATAGGCCTTATCTCTCTTTAAAGACCCATAGGTCTTATCTCTTTTTTGAGACCCGTAGGCCTTACCTTTCTTGGAGACCCGTAGGCCTTATTTCTTTTTCAAGACCTGTAGGCCTTATCTCTCTTCAAGACCCGTATGCCTTATCTCTTTTTCGAGACCCGTAGGCCTTATCTCTTTTTTGAGACCCATATGCCTTATCTCTCTTCGTGGGAGAGCTTAACCTTTGACCTGGCCACATACTTCTATGAAATAGAAATAGAGGAGTATAAAAGAGCTTTCATTAAACAAAAAATAAGCCTTACACCTAGTATCTTTGGAGGTTCTTAGAATGCCAAGTGTGTGGAATGGCCGACCCACCCATTGTCTCCAAGTGATATGACCCTGGCCTAGTCGCTTGAGTGACCCGGTATGGCCCCTCCCAATTTGGAGTCAACTTGCCCTGTTGAGTAGGGGCAGTTACAGTCGTTGATCGTAAAACCAAGTCACCTATTTGGAACAAATTATCCTTGACCATGGAGTTGTAATACTTAGTAGTTTTTTGTTGGTAAGCTGCTATGTATAGTCGAGCAGTCTCATGAACATCTTCCAGCAGGTACAAGGCCATCACTAGAATGTCTTTGATGGTATCTTCATTAAAGTTCAACACTTTGTAACTTTTTTTCACTACTTCAACACGGATAACAGCCTCAGATCCAAACGCTAGCTTAAAAGGTGTAGCTCCTGTGGCAGTTATTTTTGTAGTTTGATATGATCATACCACGTTTGGTAATTCTTGAGCCCATAACTTTCTTTTTTCTTCCACGCGTCGGGCTAGGCCGTGCAACAGGGTGCGGTTGGTGACCTCTGTCTGCCCATTAGTTTCTGGGTGTGCTACTGATGCAAATCTATGTTCGATGCGATGGTCGAGGCAAAACTTTCGGAAGACTCGACTCGAGAATTGGGGACCCTTATCAGTAACCAATACTTATGGGATTCCATACCTGTAGAGCACATCTAGCCTGAAGAACTCCACCACTTTGGGTGCAGTGAGCCTGGTCATTGCCTTTACTTCGATTCATTTAGTGAAGTAATCAATTGCCACTAAGATGTATTGAAGTTGTCCTTTGCTAGGGGGAATGGTTCGAGAATATCCATACCCCATGCGGTGAAGGGAATAGATGAAGGAATGGGCTGCAGCTGAGCGCACGGGCGATGAGACATGACGACATGCTTCTGACGTGGCTCACAAGTTCTGGCGTACCTTTCACAGTCCTGTATCATATGAGGCCAATGGTAGCCCCTTCGAATAATCTTGAAACACATGGTGCGTCTGCACTGGTGGGCTCCACATATTTCCTTGTGTACCTCTGCCATGATATACTCGGCCTTCGAAGGAAGGACACAACGAAGTAGAGGAAAGGTGTGATATTTTTCATAAAGTACCTCATCATAGAAAACATATGACCTCGCCTGGGTCTGAATGCATCGAACCTCCTTCTTGTCTTCGGGTAGCATATTTTCCCATAAATAAGTGAGCAAAGGATCCATCCAACATGGCTCGACGTCTACGAGCAAGACCTCCACCATTGGGTCAATGCTTGGTTGGGACAAGTGCTCCACATAGACTGGTACATCGAAGCTACTATGATCACCTGACCCTAGCTGAAAAAGGGCATCTGCTTCAGTGTTCTGATCCCGGGGGATGCTGACCATCTCAAACTTCTCTAGGGGCTCGATAAGCTACTTTACCAGGGCCAAGTATTTGGCCAGATGTTGCTGTCGGGCTTCATAAACCCCTGTGACTTGTCGTACGACCACTTGAGAATCTCCGTGCACCAATAAGTGAGTTATGGACAGTTTTCTAGCTAACTTAAGCCCTGCCACCAGGGCCTCATACTCTGCCACATTATTGGTTGTTGAGAAGCCGAAACGCACAGATGTCAACACCTTGAATCCTTTTAGACTGATGAGAACAATTTCTGCTCCCAGATCCTCCTTATTTGACGCTCCATCTATGTACATGACCCAGGAAGGTTCGTCAGGGCCGAGAAAGACCTTGATTTTAGCCTCTTCAAGCATTCGTTCTGCAGTCAACCCCTTTTCTTCACCACCTGGAGGGGTGCTTTCGATTAGGAAATTTACCAGCGCCTATGCCTTGATGGTGGTCCGTGGCTGGAACTTGAGATCAAAATCTCCTAACTCAATGTCCTAGTTGATCATGCGTCCCGACACATCTGCTTTAGAGAGGAACTTATTCAAGGGTCGATCCGTCAATATAGTGATGGAGTGAAACTAAAAATATGGCTGTAGTTTACAGGCAGAGACAACCACTGCTAGGGCTAACTTCTCGATAGATTGATACCTAGTCTCTGCATCTAGTAAGACCTTACTGATGTAGTAGATAGGGTGTTGCACTTTATCGTTCTCCTTGATTAATACACCACTAACCGCACATGGTGATACAACCAAATAGAGTAGTGAATTGTCTCCAGCTTCTGGCCTTACCAACAATGGAGGGGAGGATAAGTATCTTTTAAGACTGCAGAATGCTTCCTCACATTCTGTCGTTTATTTGAAAGTCTTGGATCCCTTAAGAGTCTTGAAGAAGGGGAGGCATCGATCGGCGGACCTGGAGATGAATCTTCTGAGAGTAGCGATTCGTCTGGTAAGCACTTGTACTTGCTTGGGTGTAGTTGGAGACTTCATACTTTGAATTGCCTCGATCTTTGCAGGGTTGGCCTCAATCCCCCTTTGTGACACTATGAATCCTAGAAACTTACCAGACTGCACTCCAAAAGCACATTTCGAGGGGTTTAGTCACATAGAATTTCTCCACACTACCTCAAAGACTTCCTTGAGGTCCTTCAAGTGATTCGGCGCTTTAGCTATCTTGACCAGGAAGTCATCCACATATACCTCCATGGTCTGACCGATTTATCTTTCAAATACCTTATTAACGTGCCTTTGGTACGTCACCCCCGCATTCTTAAGTCCAAATGGCATTACCGTGTAGCAGTAGGTGCCTTTGGCATTACCGTGTAGCAGTAGGTGCCTTTGCTGGTAATGAATGCAGTGTTCTCCTCGTCTTCTTTGGCCATCCTTATTTGATTATATCCTAAGTATGCATCTAGAAAAGATAATAGCTCATGCTTAGCAGTGGCATCGATGAGATGATCTATTTGAAGCAGGGGGTAAGAATCTTTTGGGCATGCTATATTGAGATCAGTAAAATCAATACATACACGCCAATGGTCTTCAGACTTAGGCACTAGTACCACATTAGCCAACCAGTTTGGGTAATACACTTTCAGGATAAATCCAGCTTTTAACAACTTCTCGACCTCTATGTCGATGATCACTTGCTTCTCTATTGAAACGGATCTTTTCTTCTGTCGGATAGGGCGTTGGTGAGGATCTATCTTTAAGTGATGCTCCATAGTCGTCCGTGGAATCCCAGGCATATCTTAAGAGTCCAGGTGAATACGTCAGAGTTCGCTTTCAGAAATCCAACGAGCTCTTGTCTTTGCTCCTCTAGGAGGGTTGAGCCAATGAGGAAAGTTTTTTCTAGATGGTCATCGTCAAATGGCACAAGGACAAGGTCTTCTACCGAAGTTGTCCATTCCATGGGGTAGACATCACGATATTCGTCTCGCTGGATTACCTAAACTGGCTGATCTTCCTCGAGTGTAGCAAAGGAGGCTGTATGACACCTCTTCGACACTGACTGGTCAGCCTTACAATATCTGACCCCCCATTCAGTGGGAAACTTCATGAGCAGATAATAGGTTGAGAGACAAGCCTGTAGCTTATTGAGATCAGTTCTGTCAAGGATACCATTATGGCTTGACCGGGTATCTACCACTATGTACTTCAGATTAACACTTACCCACGCTGGATAAGTTCCCAAGCGAGTATCGATTTGGATGGCTCCCTTCACCCGTACTCCTTCTCCATTAAACCCCAGGAGAGAATATATAATAGGCCTTAATTGTTTATCCTTGTATCCCCGCCTCCGATACGTGTCATAGTAGAGGATCTCACAACCACTTCTGGTGTCGACCAATAAGTGACTTACTTCCCACTCTTCCCCAATGGCCATCTTAATAACGAGGGGATCTTTATAAGGGGTGACAACGTCAATGAGGTCATTATCGCCAAAATAAATAGACCCCTCATACCTGGCTTTTTTGGATGAGGGCCCCTCGTTATTGTCTTTTCCTTTTCTAACCTTCTTTCCTTTAGTTGAATCTTCCTCCACAGGCTCGACCACGATCGGAAGTACTTCCTGCCGCATGTGCTCCGGCTAGACAGTCACCGTCAGGCATTCTGGGTGGCTCAACTTTACATATTCATCATCGCTTAGTCCCAGATCTTGCTGATCCCACCTTGCCCAATTGCCTCCGTGGGCGACTCGCTTTACGAACGATTCGAACCCCTCTAGCAGATTTTTCTTTCATCATCTCGTGTTGACCTACCAGGCACAGGTCCACCTGGCCCATAAACCCCCTTGGGGGTGACATTGGGGGTGGATAGGGCCTATGCTTGACCCTTTCCGCCATCCCCGGTATTGCCATAGGGGGAGGCGAGGGAAGGACCACTGTGGGTGCAGGAGGTGGGGGTGGCATCCTTCTTGGTCCTAGAAACTCAGTCTATCGTCCGTGTTGGATCAAATCCTCAACTAGGCCTTTTAGATGTCTGCATGAGTTGGTGTCGTGGCTGTGATCTTGGTGGTGCGCACAATATTGTTGTCGGTCACGTACCCCGGGTCTTGTGATCATCTTAGGGGGATGGACCATCAAAGTGTCACCTCTCTTAATGTTTAAGATTTCAACCATGGTCTGGTTGAGAGGTGTATACTCGGGTGCAGGGCAGGCCAGGTCTAATTCTTTGGCCACTCTAGTTTTTTTGCTTGCTTTTCCTTCTTTAGGAGCTTTCTCCATAACTTCATTCTTCCTTCTTTCTACAACAGTTGGAGTTGGGTTCACCTGCCTTGGCAACTCTGCTACAGCTTCTGCCCTTGATGCATATCTGTCGCATCGACTAAAGATTTCAGCTTAAGTTCTGGGATGCTTCTTGTTGAGAGAAAACACCAATTGGGGGTCTAGATAAGCTTTGGACAGAGTCAAAAAGACCACGTACGGCTGCAGGTCCTTAAACTCTCCTGCTACTCCCAAGAAATGGGCGATGAATGGTCGTAGTGGCTCCCTCTCGCCTTATTTGATTGCCATCAAATGAGATAAGTTCTTCTTCTGAGTTTGACTCCCCTAAAAATGGGAGAGGAACAAACTGCTAAGCTCCTTGAAGGTCCCCACCGATTTAGGGGGTAGATTATTGAACCATGTCCTCCCTACCTCCCTCAAGGTGGACGGGAAAGTTTGATAGCATAAGGCGTCATGATGGCCATAAGTGACCATTCCCACCTTAAAATTATCTAGGTGCTTTTCTGGGTCCGTCTTGCCATCATACCACTGTACATTGGGGAAGGTAAAGTTGATGGGTAGAGGTTGGCTCATGACCTCATCTGTCAAAGCCGTCTCCGTGACGTACTCTTGGAGGGCTGCAGGATCATCCCCTCATTCAACGTATTGTACTATGTTCATTAGGTCTTTTACTAGGCACTCGAGCCTGGCTGTATTTTCATCACTTGTGGGTGTACTTCCTGCAGAGGGAGTGGCCACCACTGGTACAACTAGCGGGGGTGCAGTAACGAATGGGATAGTTGTTGTTCTCTCGTCTCGTGCAACCCTTGCCTAGGCTTCTTCTTAAACTCGCCTGGCTTTGTCGGCCCTTATTTGGCTATCTTCTCAAGCTCGTCTGGCTGCATCGACTCTCGCCTGGGGGTCTTCTCTGGTACATCTAGCTTCGTCGACCCTTCTCTAGGCCTCCCGTTCCACCTCCTATTCTGTATATCCTTCCTTGGGCCCTTCTACCTCCCTGCCTCGACCCCAGCCTGTTAGAGATACATGATCTTCGTGGGACAGCCGGGGACTCATGGCTTCTATCGATTATTTCAGTAGGGTCGTACTCTGGGACATACTGGAAGTAGGGCTCTCCCTGGCGATCGCTTTGACTCCTGCCATGATAGGAATCAACCGAAGGGCTAGCCCGCCTTGTGCTGGGAGGCACAACTTGTGGAGCTGAGCATCTGGAATGTCGAGATCTTTGTAGGACTTTCAGGACATCAACTGGAGGTACCGAAGTAGCCGGTACACCTACAGGCCTCTGTTGCAACAATTCTATCAAAGTAGCCAACTGCTGGGCCAGCCTACCGAATTGTACTCTGGTGACGTATTGAGTGGGGTCAGGGTTGAGACCGCCAACTCCTTCTGCTGAAGGATCTTCTTGTGGAGTGTCTTGAGGGTCAAGACCTACAGGGATGTCCCCTCATTCTTGGCGTATATTTGTTTTAGTGCGCCGGGCCTGGGTTTCCCAGAGGTTATAAGAACTTTTGACTCTTCCTACTGGTGCCATGGTTCCAAAGTGTGTCAAGGGTAATGGGTAGATGTCACCCGGTTAGTAAATAAGATGGAAATGGTAGAAGAAAGAGATAGAAATTTTTAGGACAAGCTCAAGAGAAAGGAAAAATTTTGGGGGCAAAGTATGTCAAGGCCCCATGGTGGGCGCCACTTTGTTGTTAGTGGAATCCATTCAGTTTCTCTAATCCTACCACGTAGAAGGAATACCTATACAACAAGAAGAGGGGTGGGATATACCCCAGGGCCACTCCGATGCTAAAGTTAGAAACCTCCAAGGACATGCAGAATGAAGCTCTTAGTGATATACTAGAACTCCTTGAAGATGAGGGTTCCTTGAGATGTTGGCACCACCACCATCTTCCCTTCCTCTCTGGTGAAGTCAGATACTAAAACTGTAAAGAGAATAAAACGCCAGAGGATTAATACCTGGTTAGGGTGCTTTTCTTATGGCATAGATATTCTTTTTTTTCTCATTTGCTCCTTTTTCAATTGAGATCCTTTTGCTATATATAAGTTCCCGAGGAAGCTTTCCAGACAAGCCTCTCCACACCTACCACCGTCTCAATCACTAGCCTCTTAGGAAATAGTAGGTTTGATAGGTTACGACCCCTTAGGGCGGCACTGAGACGTCTTGTCAGCCTCTTATGACCCCCCTATAGTCCACGTCCTCCATATCTTCTGATGCTTGTCTCTGCCTTTACACTTTTATCGAGTTTCGGTCATGCTTTTGGCCGTTTCGATCCATGATATGGTGATCAGACCAGTCAAATCGGCCTATTTGGCATTTATGGTTGGTGTCAGTATTTATGAGCATTAATGGTGGTCCATTAAGTGCCCAGCTACCCCCATCAACTGGTCCCGTCATGTCAGGATCACCCTGGGGAGTCGAACACGAGTTCCTTTTTTCGGACGTCTCTTATTCTCATTCCTTGCGCCTTAGATGTACGCCACGTGTCCTTGTGAGGACAATGGATTTTCATATGATCCTCCACAAAATCAAAATTAGGCTCTCGCCTTGGTTACTTTTATCCATCCATGCCAATGGACAGAGTAAAATATGGAGTCGCCACCTAGATAAGGTCTAGGACCTATAAATGGTCTCTCACTTGGAGAGACACTATGACTCATGCTCAATGGATTGGCTTCTAGTCTTACCGTAGAAGGGTAAGTGTCAAGTTACGAGTTGGAAAGGTGTTAGGCACCCAACTCGCCTGGCCAATGGACCGGTCTCCTTCTGTCCTATCCTTTCCTGTATTCTTAAAACTTATGTATGTTCAGGTCGTTCAATTTAACCTAACTAGGCAAATGGGGAACCCTAGACCAAGTTTCTGAGTTGTTCTAACTTAGGGTGCCGCCACTTAGACTTGAAAAAATAGAATACAAATCAACAGACAATAAATGGATCAATGAACAAATAAATGGATTAAAAAATGAAGTAATCATGAATAAACAAATAATGAATTAAAAGAATGAACAACACAGAAAATACAACAGATAATGGATGACCGAGCTCGAGATCAAGCCGCCTACGTATCCCTGTGCGGCGGGAATCAGGCCAAACGTAGTTCGTGCATGGTTGTGGTTGTGAGTGAGGTTGTGAGTGAGGTGCTCCCTTGACAAAGGAAGCACGTGTGACCGTGCGCGAAGGGTGAACTACTCAGAGTTCTCCACTTCCCGCTGCCTACGTATCTCTTTAGAGAATCAGGTCAAACGTAGTTCCAAGCAATTAACGGGCTGTTGAACCCCACATGGCATTACTGGAGAGGTGCTCGGACCTCAGAGGTACTCGGACCTCAACTCCCCGCGCTCGGCAAGGCCACACTCAAGAGGTACTCGGACCTCGACTCCCTGCACTCGGCAAGGCAAACTCAAGAGGTACTCGGACCTCAGAGGTACTCGGACCTCAGAGGTACTCGGACCTCGACTTCTCGTACTCAACAAGGCAAACTAACATTCTGAAAGCGATCGGTCCGCACACCGATTCCCAAACATGGGAGATGATTGGCCTAAGGCCAAAGACAGAACTAGGTAATAGCTAGATTGGAGATCAACATGATCCCAACCGTCGCCTGAAAACATGTAAACATGACTCATTTTGTATTTTTTTTTCTTTTTTGTATTTTCCTCTTTAAAAAAGGGGAAACAATTTTTGAGACCCATGCTAATGGTTGAGTGGGCCCATGATCTAGGCAGGGCCCACACCAAGTGGAGAAGGGGACTCTCACATTAAGCTATTACAGACATGAAGCGAGAGGAAGTCAGCCTGTAATCATGTCAAATTAAATGAATGAGGAAATCAGCCAAGCATATGAGCGAAGCCAACAATCAAACCAAAACCAAGTACTTTAAAACCAAACCAAGTACATTGGTTGAAACAGGTGTGATTAAACCAATCCAAACAAAAATACTAAACAAACTCAATACCATTAAACCACTCCCACTATGGGTTGAACCAACTCATCATGATTAAGCATTCTCTATCATAGGGTTGAACCAGCCTAGTGTAATTAAACCAAGCCCACTACGGAGAGAACCCGCTCAATACAATTAAAATAAACCAACCAAAGAGCTGAACCAGTCCCAATTGGATTACCATTGACCCTCCTGTGGAACCATGTCACACTGCTGAAATATACGAGACATCATAGGACAGCAAGAGGAAAAACGAGCAAAAATAAGAAAAAAAAACCTAATAGTTCCTACAACACTTAACAACTAGCATCGCTAGGAGATGATATGCCAAATGAAATCAAAACTATAACAATAAAACAGAAATATCTACACATCCAAAGCTAGCTGGGAAGGAAAAAAAAAAGCATGAAAATCACAACTCAACACCTATTTTAACCGAGCCACATACCTCACTCGAACTGCCCTGTGAGAAAACAAGCAAGATAGTGAACTAACCCTCGGGGGGGTGGACCAACCCACCACGGATAAACCAAACCCACCATAGGACTGAACCAGCCCAACATATGGTTTAAACTAAGGTTAGTATGGGACTAAACAATCCAACATAATCAAACCAATCCCATTGTGGGATTATATCCGGTCCGACATGCATTCAAACAGTCCATAACAGGGGTTGAACCAGCTTAAATCAAAATATAATGGAACAAAATTGGCCTAATCAATAAGCTATGCAAAGACATGAATTTGCATTGATAATAAGCTTAAACCTGAATATCTCGCTGTAAGAACCAATTAATGCCAGCACCCAAATCAGGTTCATTGTTGAAAATTGCAAAAAAAAAATCTCATCCAACATGTGCATCAAGGATTAAATGCCACAAAGGAAATTGTATCGAAAACTCAGTTTTAACATGAGACCAAACCCAGTTCAAGCATAAACTGAGAATGCATGGAGGCATAAACAAGGTTAAACATCACTACCAGTAAAAGACTAAACTGAGAAGCAGGGTAGATGGATAAAAATTCAGATATAAAGGATGATGTTCAACAATCAAGCATCAAGAACAAACCCATCTCCGTTCGATTCAAGCATAAACAATTCAGAAATGAAAGATGAAATTGATATCCCTCCGAGGAATTCACATTCAACACCACCACTCAAATCTGATATAAATGGAGTAAAACAAATATATACCATACACACATACTCAACTAAGCTCAAATTCACCACCTGTGACAGATCACTGCCGCCATAAAATTGGAGAAGTAAGACATTAAAGAGAAAGACAAGCAAAAGAGAGAGAAGTAAAAAAATAAAAAAAATTCTAATCTTAACCGAAACCAGAAGACTAAGTTTTCAAGCATGAGGCTTGTAGTAAAAATCTGGAATCGATTTGGAAATTAGAAGGAGAACTTTCAGCTCTATAAGGGAAAAATCCATGGAGCTTTTGACGAAAAATCAGTAACCAATAGAAATCCCAACAGTAGAAATTGAAAACAGATTTTGAATCCAGATTCCAAACCCAGATTTTAGAACAGAGAAATCCAACAAATGGATCAGATTCATAACAAGAAGGCACTGCAGAACCGATTAGCAAATTTAAACTATATTAACATGTGCAGGATAGAAAGTTTTAGGAAGACTAACCTGCAATCTGAAATCCTTTCCTTCTTCTCGCCACTGTCTTCTGATTTTTTTTTTTCAATTTGGCCGACACTCTTTTCTCTCCTACTTCTTCTCCATTTCCTCGATAGCAGCTCCTCTCTCTCTGTTTCTTCTATCCCCTTTGCTGCCGCTTTCCTCTTTTTTTGCTTCACTTCTTCTTGGCTTCCTCTCTTTCCTTTGCTCGTCGCTCCTCCTCCTTCGGTCTTCCTCCTACTTCCTCTCCTTCCTTTTCTCTTCTCTGCGTTGTCTTATGGCTTCACCCTTCCCAGCCGTCTCTCTCCCCAGCTTTCTTTTCTCCCTACATTTTCTGCCCCTTTTTCTGCCGTCTCTTTCTCTCCTCTCCTTTTCCCGCAACAGTCTCTTCTTTGCTCTTTTTTTTTTCTGGTTTTTACGCCCCCCAATGGTTGCCGCCTCTTTCTTTCTTCTTATCTAGTTTCTTCCTTTCTTTTCCTAACCCTTAATCCAAGGGCCAGGATTCTTCTCACCTGATTTTCTTTTAACCCAAAATATATGATAGAAAGAGGGGTTCTACACCATTGATCTTAAGCCCAAACCCAAGCCCATTAACCTTATTAACACCTAATTTAAACCCACAGCCCAAACCCATTGACTCAAATAACTAAAAGAAAAATAAAAAAAAAAACTCTACCATAAGGCCCAATAACAACAAATGCCTAAAACAAAACAACAAAAAGAAAACAAAACTAAAACCCAACTAACACCTAAGCTAAACCCATTAAAATAACAAATTAAAACCCATTACCACAAAACTAAGGTTATAGGCCTAAACCCAATTCTCTTGACAATTTTTCCCACTTTTTTCATTTCATAGTAATCTAAAAATGGTAGAGAAATTCTAATATGATCAAAAATGATAAAAAAATGTCCTCAATAAGACATGGGCCAAAATTAGGGTCTTACAGTCCTTTTCTCCAGGATCATCTTACATTCTCCATTAACGGTTAGATTTGTATCCATTATGATTTTCCCCTAACACCGGTTTTCCTCATATAGTAACATGAATTACTCATCGCTTCCCTCTTTTGACGGAAAATAGAGATAAAGGAAGAAAGAGATTGAAGTTTAGAATAGATAGTATCTGTTCTAAATCTCTTTGAGATGACTCACTTTAAAACCCGCATCCAAAAAACCCGGTTTAACCTTGGTTTTTCCTCTTCGTGCTAGGTTTTCCCACTATGGACGAAGCTGAGGCGATGATGTCTTAGAACTTTCGATCGAACCGGATAAGAAATGTCTTTTATTGGTCAATTGATAACAGTTAGACTCTGTCTGGAGGCACCAGACCTATCGCAAGGGTCTCAACACGATGGGACCAGACCCTGCAACTGGACACTGCCTATAATCGAGTCCACGGATTTAACATTTGTCCTATGCATGTCTAAGTTGAAATAGGGGATATTCCCCAATCCTAAATGACCCCAGTAGGTCCCAAACTTAGCTAACTTCGCTATTCATGTTCAGAGAAGTGGGTCTTCCCAAACCTCCCTTTGGGATGACAAGTGTCAACAATTTTCCCCCATGTTCCTAACAGTTAGACTCCATCTCTGAAAAAAGACTCCCACCCAACCTGGTCTCTCTCATTCCTTTATTCAATTGTACGTAGCAGACCATAGAAGCTCTGGATAAGTTTTTTTTTCTCTCTCTTGGATCAAAGGTCAGTCCATAAGTCACAGAATATTTGGAGGTCAATCCATGAGGACAATGTTCTCATATCTATGACTTTTGAGACTGAGAGATTTGGTCATGACTATTAATTAATGTTCTTTTTAGTAAAGTTTATATTTATGTTTATGAATTATTTATGAGAATGAATTATGAATCATAAATAATAATCGTCTAATACCATTAAACATAAAAAAGTAATAATAAATTACCACAATAATGAAAAACACTTTCTAAACTATTTGTCGATTTTAGATTATATTAATTTATTTTAAATATAAATAAATACCATAAATTATACCAAAAAACTACATATATCATAATGTATTACATAATTAATTCTATAATATATACTAAAGAAAACCTAGATACTGAATATTTAGTTATTCTCTCATCAACTTAGCTCCTTTGCTTGACCAATTTCACCACATCCTAATTATTGAATATTTAGTTTGACATGAACTTATTGGAATGAAAAAAACAAAAAAAATGTACTCTAAATGAAATATTGAAGTATCTCTAGCTGATGTCATTTAACTGCATACAATCAACTTTTTACGGATAAAAAGATGTTGCACTAAGCAAAATGTTGAATGAAATGTATCTACAAGTGCCCTACAACTAAGGGTTTCAATTTTATATTGAAACCACATGGAAACACTGGGATGAATCTATTCTAGAATTATATTAACATCACAGTGCTATCTGTTAGCAATTAAAATCACAACACATCGATTGTGTCATTTAACCCGCGTTTGCGGCAAAGCGATCAATCATTGATTCCACTATTCCAATGAAGTTACAACGCTCAATACTCTCTTTACGACATTACACCATATATAGGGAAACCCTAAATCTCAGAAGTAAAGATTGCCCTAGTAAAACCACCTCAAAAATTTTGGGTTGGGGACTGTGCCCTCAAACCCCCACCTTGGGGCAAGGGGGCTTTCACCCTTTGCAACACCCCCCGGGGCCCATTGAACAGTTAGCAAGGCCACTAAATTACAGTGGCAAAATGAATATTACTTCTTAAATTAATATAATATCAAGCTTCACATGTAACATTATCAACTTTATTCCTTCTTCTTGTGTATTTGATGCAAATGAACTCTTGATCTCAATTTAGCCCATGTAATTGTCAATAGCACTTAGCCACACTTTTACTAACTCAGTGTCCTTTCAATGTAATCTCAATGAGTGAGCTCATACCCCAGCACAAAATATGGGGACAGCACTACTGTTCTGGTTCAGGTTTGCATATAACTAAATATACTGTTAGGGAATTATGCCACACTGGCTATATCATCTCGACACGTAGGACTCGACCAACGAGCCACGTGGAGATCCCCTATTCGACGCCAGAAAGCTCCTTCACCAATTCAAACACAAGAGCAAAGGGCAAAAGCAACATTTGGAAAATATACACTATTCACTATAAATAGGGTAAATCCCGAGATTTCAGGCACGAGAATATTTATTACTCACTGCTCATTCTTGAGATTAACGCTCTGACATCTGGGACGGAGAATCTCACCTTACCCCACATATCTTTCTAGAATATCTTCGTGGGCTTGACACTGAGCCCACTGACTGTTCACAGAGCCCTAACATTGGCATCGGAGTGGACCCGGGGCATCCGGCCCGCCCCCCTTGCCTTTGCTTGTCTTGTCAGCTCGGTGGACCCACAGGACGGATCTGGGCCGAAACAGTTTGGGCGGTCCGTAGAACCTATAAAAAAGAGATGGTTGTGGCGCGAAGTACTCTTGTGCACAAGAGTCACTCGGCTCGCGCACAACCCCGCCCCGTTGTGTTATGGAAGAATTGAGTGTGCCCACCGTGGGGCTTGTGAGATTTAACGTCAACAGATTAAAAGCCAAAGAGAAGTCTTAAGTTATGAGTCCGAGAAGAACCCGAAACCAGATGGTTAGTCCCAACCCCACTATGATCGATCAACGGGTAAATCCCGAAGAAGGAGATAGGTTCGAAATGTGACCTAGCAGGGCTCCGAGGAAACGCGTGGCTGACCCAGCACCTGCGCACGAATCCTTTGTCACATATGAACAGTTTGAGACCGTAGCACAGAAGCTTGTAGTGCTAACTCGGTTTGTACAAGGGTTATAGCCCCCAGTCGCAGAAGCTACATCCCGTCCCCCCATCGGAGTCGTCCCGCCAGTGGACCTGCGCAGGGAGAATGACCTCCCCAGAGAACCCCGTCCCCAGGGGCGAAGCGGAGTTCGACCCGCGAGACCAGGACCAGCGCTCGCCCTGTCCCAGAGTTGAGTGGGACGGGATCAACATCGCAGCACGGAAGGATCCCTGCTCGAGAAAGGCTCGACCCTCAGCCTGGAGCAGCACCATGCCGCCGGTAGATTCCTATAATGGATCCACAGATCTCGTCGACCATCTAAACAATTTTATGGGTGCAATGGTCCTCCATGCGAACCCTGACGCCATTATGTGCAGAGTCTTTCCCCTTACACTAAAAGGCGCGGCTCGGATGTGATTTAACAACCTACCACTGCAGTCTATCGACTCTTTTAAGACCATGGGGAGACTATTCAGAATGCACTTCCAAGGAAGCAGGGTGCAGCGGAAGACAAGCGCACACCTGATGAATATGAGACAGAGGTCCGGTGAGACCCTTAGGGCCTTCTTGGCCAGATTCAACCTCGAAGTACTACAACTGAAGGACATCGACGAGGCAGTTCATTTCGCCACGTTGAGAGCAACGATCACTGACCCGAAGCTCAGATTCTCTATAGCTAAAAAGGAACCAGCAGACTTGCAGAAACTCCTGGCACGGTGCGAGAAATTTGCCACTGCCAACGAAATCTATTAAGCCAGTAAAGGCCTAGTTGATACTCCACACAAGCGAACTGATGATAGGCAAGACCTCACACGGCCGGGAGAGAACAAGAGGTTGAGAAGAGAAGAAGCACGGGCTAGAGGGTTACTCCAGAAAAAATTCAGTGATTATACCCCACTCAACCGGTCACTTGGGGATGTGTACACCCTCATCGCTGATGATAGGTACCTTCAGAGGCCCCAGAAGATCGTGACTGAAGCAAGAAGGAGAAACCCAAACAAGTACTGCCAGTATCACCGAGACATCGGTCACACTACCGAAGAATGTCGGAACCTACAAGCAGAGATAGAAGACCTCATCCAACGAGGGTATTATAAGCAGTACGTGGACCATAATGCTCCGAGAGTTCCGGCTGCTGCAGCCGAGGATCGGAGAAGACAACCTCCCCCACCTCAGGCGAGGACTCCAGAAAGAGAGCCGAGAAGGCAAGAAGAAAGAGAACCCAGGAGGAGTGAAAGAAGAGAAGTTCGAAGAGATCCTCCTAGGGAGGATAGAAGAAGAGATAGGGCAGCTGAGCCCCGATACCAAGAAAGGTACCACGATCAGGAGCCTGCTCAACATGCAGAGAGAAGAGAAAGAGGATCCACTCTGGCACATCAAGACATCGGTGTCATCCTGTGCTAGTTCGCTCGCACCCCCAAGCAGATACATGAACGAGGCAGAGTACTGAATTCATTGGAAACTCGGGGGAGGACAAGGTTGAGGACGGACCCTAGATTGCCAAGGCGACGCATGGACCAGACGCGGTCGCCGCCTCCATTGCACGTCATCGATCCACCTTCAATGGAGGACATACCTTATGAACGCGTATACATGGTCAGGCGTGCCAGACCCAGATGTAGCCCAAAGGTTAGCCAGGGCATTCCCAGCGCAGCGATGATCAACCCAGGGCGCGGTGAGAGTCCGTCAAGCAGCCGACCTACATTGGCCGAGACGGCCAGCTCGGCCGCAAATGACAATATAAAATTGACCGACCTCGATTAGCCGAGGCGGTCACCTCAGTCTCAGAAGACTCAGAAGACAGTGAAATTTGTGATCCTTCTACACAGGAGCGGAAGGCCATGACTATCATCGGTGGTCCAGCTGCTGGAAACACTTCAGCCAAGGCCAGAAAGGCATATGCGAGAAGCGTCAAATCGACTGAATGGCCAGGAAAGAGAGCCCGTACAGGGGACTTCTTGACCTTCAGCGACGAAGATCTGTATAGACTAGAACTGCCTCATGAGGATGCCATAGTTATCACTATGAGAATAGAAGACAGTGATGTTCACAAGATCATGGTGGATACAGGCAGCTCCGCCGACATCATCTACTGGTAGGCCTTCCAACGCATGGAGATCCCGCTTGAGCGGTTGCCACCCGTGGATTACCCCCTGGTCAGTTTCTCAGGTGACCTTGTCAGTGTGAAAGGATCTATTCGATTGCCCGTCAGCGCAGGTACTTATCCACGGGAATCGAGGATCCCCATGAATTTCCTGGTCGTCAACGTCCTGTCCTCATACAATGCACTCTTGGGCCGACCCAGCATGATTGCTCTTAGGTCGGTGCCGTCTCCCTATCACTTGGTCATCAAGTTCCCTACCCCCAGAGGAGCGGGGGAATGCCGAACAGATCAGCTAGTGTCCCGTAAATGTTATTCGGCCAAGCTCACAGATTTAAAAAATCCGGCCCAAGCCCTACAGGTGCAAATTGAAGATTTGTGGGACGATCCTAAGTAGCAAAGAGGCGTGCCCGCCGAGGACCTGGTCCAGGTCCCCCTAACAGAGGAGAACCCAGATAGGATGATCCACATAGGATCATCCCTCGTGGAGCCGCAAAGGACTGAGCTTGTGAATTTTCTAAGGGCTAACGCCGATATCTTTGCCTGGTCGGCGGCTGACATGCCAGGCATCCCAAGGGAAGTGGCGCAGCATTGCCTTAATGTAGACCCCCACCGTCGGCCAGTACGACAGAAGAAGCGGTCATTCGTCGCGTCCCACCAGCAGATCATTGATGAGGAAGTGGGAAAATTACTGGATGCTGGATTTATCTGGGAAATTCACTACTCGGAGTGGCTCGCCAACGTCGTCATCGTCCCGAAAGCTGGGGACAAATGGCGCATTTGCATCGATTTTACTGATCTCAACAAGACCTGCCCCAAGGACAGTTCCCCCTTCCCAGGATTGACCAACTCATTGATGCTACTGCCGACCACGCGCAACTGAGCTTCATGGATGCGTACTCAGGCTACAACCAGATCCGGATGCACGCAGCTGATTCAAAAAAGACGGCCTTTGTAACCAACCGAGGCCTTTTTTGTTATGAAGTGATGCCCTTTGGCCTTAAAAACGCCGGGGCCACCTACCAGAGGTTGGTCAACAAACTCTTTGCCAACCAAATCGATAGAAATATGAAAGTATATGTGGATGACATGCTGGTGAAAAGCCTCGTTGGAAGCGACCATGTTCGAGACCTGGAAGACGCATACGGAGTACTGCAAAAGCACAGAATGCGCCTCAACCCCGCCAAATGCGCCTTCGAGGTCACCTCGGGAAAATTCCTCGGTTTCATGGTCTCCCGTCGGGGCATTGAGGTGAACCCCGAGAAGATCCTGGCCATCCTAGATATGCCAGCTCCAACCAAAGTAAAAGAGGTGCAGGAGCTCACCAGGCGTGTGGCTGCCCTGAGCCGATTCATGTCTCGATCGGCGGATAAGTGTCTCCCCTTCTTTCAGACCCTTAAAGGCAATAAGACCTTCCAGTGGACGACCGAATGTCAACATGCATTCGAAGCATTGAAAACGTATCTGGCATCTCCCCCTGTTGGTTAAGCCTGAGACAGGGGATACCTTGGAGTTGTACTTGGCTGTCTCTTCAAAGGCAGTAAGTACCGTGCTGATCAAAGAAGTAGAGGGTATCCAGCACCATTTATTATGTCAGCAAAATTTTGCTTGATCTTGAAACTCGGTACAAGTTTATCGAGAAGGTCGCCTTGGCGTTGGTGACCTCGGCGCGTAAGCTACGGCCTTACTTCCAAGGGCACTCCATCACCGTTCTAGCCGACCAACCCCTCAAGAAAATCCTCTCCAAACCGGATATCTCAGGGCGGGTGATCAATTGGGAAGTCTAATTAGGCGAGTTCGATCTCAGCTACAAGCCCCGCACGGCCATAAAGGTTCAAGCCCTGGCCGAATTCCTTATTGAATCATCCCCCCAGGAAGAACCCGGGGAAGGAACAGGCAATCAAGTCCCGTAGAACACCTCGCAGCCATGGACCCTGTTTGTCGATGGAGCCTCCAACAAGACCCAGTGTGGTGCCGGATTCATTCTTACCAGTCCAGAAAGTTTCCAAATTCGGTACGCCCTTCGGTTCATGTTTCAAGTATCCAACAATGCGGCAGAGTACGAGGCACTGATCGCAGGACTCCGCCTGGCTAAAGTAGTAATGGTGAAGAGGGTTGAGGCATCCAACGACTCTCAGTTAGTTGTGAGGCAAGTCAACGGGGAGTACGAGGCCAAGAAGGTGAGCATGTCGGCATACTTGAAGAAAGTCCAAGAAGCCGCATCGGCTTTCGAGTATTTCACCCTGCGCCCCATTCTCTGAGGCAAGAACACCCTAGTAGACTCTTTGTCCAAATTGGCCACTTCATATTTGAACGATTTAGATCACTCAGTGTATACTGAGGTTTTGTCCCATTCATCTGTAGATCCCAGTTCCAAAGACATATTGCCAGCCACATCAGAGCCATCATGGATCGACCCAATTTTTACTTTTCTCCGAGAGGGAAAATTATCGGAGGACAAGAAGGAGGCGAGGCGGATACAATCAAAGGCGACTCACTATGTAGTGGAAGCCGACATCTTGTACAAAAAAGCTTTCACGTTTCCTCTACTGCTGTGCCTACGTTCTTCCGAAGCAGCACGGGCCATCCAGGAGGTCCATGAGGGCATATGCGGCGCCCACCAGGGAGGACGTGTACTTGCCTACAAAATATTACGCCAAGGATATTACTGGCCAAAAATGCGCAAGGAATGCATTGACTACGTCAAGAAGTGTGCCAAGTGCCAAATATATGCACCAGTCCCTCACCTGCCATCCGGGAGTTTTTTATCAAGTCAGTTGTGTATCGGTACGGTGTCCCCAAGGTACTCATCATCGATAACGGGAAGCAATTTGACAACAAAGCCTTCGTGGCATTCTGTGCGGAACACCATATTGATCATCAACGAGGCATCGTGAAACACCCGCAGACCAGTGGACAGGCAGAGGCTACCAATAAAATCCTGTTGAAGGGGATCAGATCCAGGTTAGATGGGGCTAAGGGTCGATGGTTGGACGAACTACCACAAATTCTGTGGGCGGATCTCACTACCCTAAAGACGGCCACAGGCGAATCGCCATTCCGACTAGCTTTTGGAACGGAAGCAATTGTCCCGTTGGAAGTAAGGATCACCTTACATCGGATTGCCAACTACGACCCACTTTCCAACGAAGTGGGCTTGCGCACCAACTTGGACCTCCTCGATGAATTACGCGACTAAGCCCAGATCCAGATCGCTGCCCATCAACAGCAAGTGGCCCGGCATTACAACAAGAGGGTGTATCAACGATCATTTCAAGTAGGGGACCTTGTCCTCCGAAGGACCATCGCATCCGACCCCACCAATCAGGGCAAGCTGGCCCCCAACTGGGAAGGACCTTATCAGGTTACCGAGGCATTAAGGAATGGAGCGTATCACCTAGTTGACATGGATGGAAAAGCTCTCCCTAGGGCATGGAACGCAGAGCATCTTCGCAAATTTTATCGGTGAAATTTTCAAAGGTTGTACTTTGGTCCTTGCGGCCACCTATACGATAATGAAAATCTCCATTTGGCTTCTACTCCTGTCTCCTAACCAACAACTTTAAAGCTACAACAAATGGCCAAGGTGGAACCCATGCGACCAAGAGTCCAGAAGGACAGACTTGGCCGGAGAGGGTAGATCGGCTCCAAGCCTAAAATGAGACCCATGCGGCCAAGAGTCCAGAAGGACAGATTTGGCCGAAGAGGGTAGATTGGCTCCGAGCCTAAAATGAGACCCATGTGGCCAAGAGTCTAGAAGGACAGATTTAGCCGAAGAGGGTAGATCGGCTCCGAGCCTAAAATGAGACCCATGCGGCCAAGAATCCAGAAGGACAGACTTGGCCGAGGAGGGCAGATCGGCTCCGAGACTAAAATGAGACCCATGCGGCTAAAAGTCCAGAAGGATAGACTTTGCCGAAGAGGGTAGATCGGCTCCGAGCTTAAAATGAGATCCATGCGGCCAAGAGTCCAGATGGATAGACTTGGCCGAGGAGGGTAGATCGGCTCCAAACCCAAATGCAACCCATGCGGCCAAGAGTTCAGAAGGACAGACTTGGCCGAAGAGGGTAGATCGGCTCCAGGCCCAAAGGCAACCCATGCGGCCAAGGGTTCACTAGAACATACCTGGCCGAGGAGGGTAGATTGGCTCCGAGATCAAAATGAGACCCATACGCCCAAAGAGTTCACCAACTGCTAAACACATTGGGCCGAAGAGAGTAGACAAGTCACCATGCCGAGGAGAAACCCGTACGGCATCGAACCGCAGGGAGGCCCATGCGGTCAAGGGTCCAGAAAGACAACCTAGGCCGAGGAGGGTCGCTCAGCTCGACATACAGTCAATTCATTTTATCACATCAGGCATAAGGGAACAAGGAAATAACTACACAAAACTCAGGTTGCGGCAAAAAGACTTTCATTAAACAATAAGTGTACATCAGCACAACAAGCTAGAGAAAAAAAAAAGAAGAAAGTTACAAAATTTTTCTAAGTGTTCTCTACTGGGGGATTCCCCCCGCTATTACCCGCTTCATCCACGCCTCGGGGAAGAGAACCGCCAGGGGTGCGAGGAGGACCCATCGGAGAAACCCTACCGCCCTGGGGTGTCATCGGGGTTTCGTCCGCATCAGGAGAGGCAGGAGGATCCTCACCATCAAAGACCTCATCGAGTCGACGGAGCATCTCGGTGTCATCCAGCTTTGAAATCTCAATCTCCGAGTCTATGGGGACCAGGCACTCCGCCCCACTGTAGTCCAGCCCAGGCGCCTCCACATCAACATACTCCTTCAAAGCCTGCGCACCTAGGGTGAAGCTTTGCAGAGAAAACCTCCCCACCAACTCTTTGAAATCCGCAGACTTCTGTTAGAGCCGGACTGCCCCGGTGGCAAGAGATCGGGTCTTCAAGAAGGCATCCTTGAACCTCGCCCCGCGATCCTTGGCCCGCTCCAAGAACAACTTCAGTTGATCAATACGGTCTTCCCTCGCCTTCCCCACATCTTCCAGATGGCGCTTCTCCTCGCGCATCTTCTCGTTCTCCACCTGGAGACGGTTGACCTCGGACGACAGAGAGGTCACCTCCCGCTCCTTGTACCGAAGCTGCGTCCAGGCATCCTCCCTCTTGTCCTCGGCCGCGTGTAGCTTGCGATCCATCTCGGCCAAGTCCTTGGCTATCTCCTTAGCCCGCTCCTTCAAAGTCTCCATATATACTCCAAGCTGCACCAAGACAACAAGCACAAGTTAGGCACAAGTTAAAGCAAAAAAGAGAGGTGGGGGAGGGGACAATTAGATGAATAAGTGTTTACCGAAGCGGTCAGGGTGTTGGCTCCTGAGATCAGAGAAGGCATGGGGAGCTCATGCACCAGCGACCGGTCCCGAGGAAGAATGACCCCCCTCATCAGCTCCCGGGCGCCCATGGCCGTGTCGTCCTCGGTCAAGGCCCAATCCGGCCGAAAGGCCCGCTCGTCCCCTGTCTTGCTCCGAGGAGAAGGACCCATGAGGGGGATGCGTCTGACATCACTCGGCACACCCCCTGCCCGGTAATCACCCTCGGCCTCATAGATGGGGAGGCCGAACTTTGCTATGGCCGAACTGGAGTCGGTTGCCTGGCTACCGGGGTTCCGGACTCCTCCCCGAGTGCAAGAACGGCCTCCGGCACAGCCGAAGTGGTTTCCTTTCCTGAAAAGTTAAGAACATGGTACCGAGGAATCAGTGGCATGGTATAGATATGCGCGGCCTCGGCCAAGGCGGAGTCAGGGGAGTGCTTATGTGTTCTCTTGGAGAGCCTCCGTGCCGCATCCCCCTCGACGCTGTGCCGATCCACTGACGCCTTCGCTGTTTGCTCCTCACTGGACCTCTTCGCCGCAGCTTCTTTCTTGGCCGCTTCCTTCCTCCTCAGTTCCAGCAAGTATTCCGCGCTCAACATTACTGCAACATAACAAAAAAGAATCAGCCCAGTTAGTAGGTTGGGGTCGGTCAACGATATGACAAACATACTCACACAGTCGGTTTTCATGTAAAATGAGAGGGTCCCTCATGTCGGCCACACGGATGGATTCCCCCTCAGAATGCCGAGCTCGCCGCAGCAGCTCGGACTCAGCAGGCAGCAGAGGCACTCCGTATTAAGAGTCTTGGCATCGAGCTTCTTCCACACATTCTCCAGGACTACTTTGTCACCACGGATGTAAAAGAACTTGTTCTTCCATAGCTTGATCGAGGTGGGTTTGTCGGCCAGCAGATCGCCGAAGTCGGGTTTCTTGGCGAAGTAATACCACTCCGTCTTGCAGTAGTCATTGAAAGTGAACATCGCCCGGAACATATTAAGGGTCGGCCTATGCCCCAGCCTCCTAAAATAGATGATGAAGGCAATCAGGTTCTTTCAGGAGTTCGGCATCAGCTGGATCAGTGCGACCTGGTAGTACTTCAGGATCTCTTCCACCAACCGCGACACCGGCACGTGGAATCTGACCTTGAACATCTCAATATTTACACACAGCTCGGAGCGACGACTCCAGCAGGCCCGCTCCTCCTCGGTGGGCATTATAATTTCCACATCGTCCGGTATTTGGTACCAATCCCGAAGGCTGTCAAACTCGGCCTTGGTCAAAAGGCAAACCTCCCCCCTGGCGTCAAACTCTGTGGGAGCAACGGCCTCTTCGCGAGCCTGGATAAGGACTTCAGATCCTATTTCATGAGTCGAAATACCCTCTAGAAGTTCATTCCGAGACGGTCCTGCTGTTCCAGACCTGCTTCGTTCCGGAGAATCCACGGTCCTCAATTCGGTCTCGGGACTGCCCTCAGTTACCCTCCCTACCGACCCGCTTGTTCTAGAAGTACTGGTGGCTGGCCCACTGTTCGACGAGGATGAGCCGCTGCTGCCGTTGCTGCTGCTGGAGGACGTCCCAACTGTCTCTATGTCTACTCCGGCCTCGGCCTCCCTGACCTCGTCAACCATGGTTAAGAAAAAGAACAAGTTAGAAGAAACTTACTAGTTATGTGAGAGGCTGCTCTGGTATCACAACTGATGTCAAAGGACCGCACTGATGTCAATAACTCCGAGCCGATGTGAGTGGATATCAGAACAGTAATTCAGAGTGGGGGACCCCCATACCCCACCACCCCTTTTTATACAAACTCTATTGAATGCGTTCCACGTGGCACCTCATTATTGGCTCCCACGTTGGTGCATTTATTATCGATGGTAACTTCGGGGTCCGTCAGTCGGGTCCCGCTTTGTGGTATCCACGTACTCGACCCGGATCCCTGACCAGATCCGGATCCAATATGGATAGATCATATCGGTCAAAAACCGCTTCGGCTCTGGATCCAAGATGGATAGTTCACATCGGCCAAAGACCGCCTCGGCTCCACACTTGAAGATCGAACGATTGAGACATTTCACGACATAGACCGATGTGTATTGGCCGCGATGCCCACATCGGTCAAATCAGCTCAGATCACGTGAGAAGCCTGTGATCGGCTCGGAACTACATCCTCAACAACAGTCGATGTGTATTGGCCGCGGTGCCTACATCGGTCAAATCAGCTCGGATCACGTGAAAAGCCCGTGATCGGCTCAGAAATGCATCCTCAAGAAGATCGATGTGTATTGGCCGCGGTGCCCACATTGGTCAAATCGGCTCGGATCACATGAGAAACCCGTGATCACCTCGGTACGATATCCTCAAGAAGGCCGATGTGTATTGGTCGTGGTGCCCACATCGGTCAAATCGACTCGGATCACGTGAGAAACCCGTGATCACCTCGGTACGACATCCTCAAGAAGACCGATGTGTATTGGCCGCGGTGCACACATCGATCAAATTGACTCGGATCACGTGAGAAACCCGTGATCACCTCGGTACGACATCCTCAAGAAAGACCGATGTGTATTGGCTGTGGTGCCCACAGCGGTCAAATCGGATCAAGTCACGTGAGACTCCCGTGATTGGCTCGGCACGGTCATCTCATATCGATCTTCCGCATCGGTCATCTCATACCGGTCAGTTCATAGTTCACCTCTGCTCCATCCAAGAGGAACGTGACCGATGTGATTGGGCCGTAGTGCCCACCTCGGCACGGTCATCTCATATCGGTTTTCCGCATCGGTCATCCCACATCGGTCATCCCACATCGGTCATCTCACATCGGTCTTCCGCATCGGTCATCCCACATCGGCCACGGTGACTGAGCCACAGTACCCACCTCGGTACTCCCACATCAGGCATCCCACATTGGTCATCTCACATCGGTCTTCTGCATTGGTCATCCCACATCGGCTGCGGTGACTGAGCCGTAGTACCCACCTCGGTACTCCCACATCAGGCATCCCACATCGATCATCCCACATCGAGCATTCTGCATCGGCCCTGCCATATTTGCATCGGCCGAGGTGACTGAGCCGCAGTGTCCACCTCGGCACTTACCCCCAAAACTCCATAACCCCATCAGTCTCTGGCACATCAAACACCACAACAGAGCAACGAGGACAGTTGTTGGGAAGAGGTCCGGTCAGTCTTCTTTCCACAAATCGAAACTTACGGATTCAGCAGAGCAATGAGGCAAGTTGTTAGGGGAAAATTCTGTCATCCTATTTTTTGCTCAGCCGAATCCTACAGATTCAGCAGGACAACGAGGCAAGTGTTAGGGAATTATCTCACGCTGGCTATATCACCTCGACACGTAGAACTCAATCAACGAGCCACGTGGAGACCCCTATTCGACGCCAGAAAGCTCTTTCACCAATTCAAACACAAGAGCAAAGGGCAAAAGCAACATTTGGAAAATATACACTATTCACTATAAATATGGCAAATCCCGAGATTTCAGGTACGAAAATATTTATTACTCACTGCTCATTCTTGAGATTAACGCTCTGACACCTGGGAGGGAGAATCTCACCTTATCCCACATATCTTTCTAGAATATCTTCGTGGGCTCGACACTGAGCCCACTGACTGTTCACAGAGCACTAACTTTGGCATCGGAGTGGACCCGGGGCATCCGGCCCGCCTCCCCTTGTCTTTGCTTGTCTTGCAGGTCTAGTCAGCTCGGTGGATCCACGGGACCGGATGCGGGTC
>CM053271.1:25424823-25620045 GCA_028583415.1 Protea cynaroides
AGGTTTAGGAACTTTAAAAGGTTATGTATGTATATATAGACCCACTATCAGTTATAAGATGAGTTGATAAAAGAAGTTGAAGTTTTTTTCAAAAGTTTTTGAGTTTTTGATATCTATAAACGAAACTGATATTTCAGAAATTGATATAACTGTGTCAACCATCATATAATTCAGTTTATTGTTAAGACGATTGCCTTATCTCTTTGCCCTCCGGCTCCTGTTTCTCACCTACCCATACTCTATTACCAAAAATGTTTAGTGTTTGGTGGAATAGAGTTGTTTTTGTTTAACATTATCTTTTAAATTCTTGTCTCAAAGGCATTATAGTTTATTCTTCATATTAAACCTAATTTAGAAAGTTTATTGAATGTACGTATGGCCTAAAGTTTTTGTTTGTTGTTGGAATTATGTGTTAATAGAATGCCTAGGAGTTGGGTTGAAGGTTCAACGGATCCACGTTTCAGGTTGACTTCATAATATAGACGAGAGGTCGACAAATTCATAGAATATGCTTTTTCTGGTGCATCGTGCAAAAGGGAACAGATTGTATGTCCATGTACAAATTGCCTAAATCAAAGATGGAGGAATGCAGCTGAAGTGTTGGAACATCTAGTTTGCGATGGTTTTCAATGTAATTACACAGAATGGACTTACCATGGAGAAGGTTCATCTTCATTTACACTAAATCATGATAATATTATAGAGAGAGATGCAGGCAAGACAATTGATGTTACACACACCATGTTAAATGAAATGCAGGAATGTAATGTTAATATACCGAATTGTCGTGAAGAGGGGGTCACTATGGAGACAGACAAATTTCGAAGACTCTTAGAAGACACAAAGAAGGAGTTGTATTTAGGCTGCGTTAATCATACAAAATTGTCTTTCATTCTTCGTCTTTATCATATAAAGCGCCTTGGTAATTGGACCGACAAATCGTTTTCAATGTTACTAGACTTGTTGCGAGAGTCACATCCCGTTCCAAATGAAGTACCAAGCACTTTGTATGAAACAAAAAAGTTGATCAAAGACTTGGGGCTCAACTACAACAAGATTGATGTCTGCCCAAATGATTGTATGTTGTATTGGAAGGAAGCAAAGAATAAGGATTTTTGTTCAAATTGTGGCAAATGTAGATGGAGTTCAGTAGACAGGAAAATCCCAGCTAAAACATTGCATCATTTTCCATTGATACTGAGGTTGCAAAGGTTATACATGTCGTCTAAAACCTCATTAAGTATGATGTGGCACCACGAGAACCGCCATTAAGACGAAAGGTTACGACCCCGACGACGGACAAGCTTGGAAGGAGTTTGATAAGCTTCATCCGTCTTTTAGTATTGAGCCTCGCAATATCAGACTCGGGTTAGCAACTGATGGATTCAACCCATTCAATTGTAGGAGTAGCAAGCACAGCATATGGCCAGTAGTGGTAATTCCTTACAATTTGTCACCATGGATGTGCATGAAACCGGACTACCTCCTTCTTACTTTGCTTATTCCTGGTCCTCGACAACCTGGGAATGATATTGATATATATTTACAGCCATTGATAGAAGAGTTGAAGGAATTATGGAACACAGGTGTTATGACTTATGATGGTCATAAGAAGGCCATGTTTAACCTAAAAGCATCTCTGTTGTGGACTATTAATGATTTCTCGGCATACGGGGATCCTCTCGGGGTGGAGTACGAAAGGTGCTTTAGCTTGTCCATGTTGCAACAAGGATACAGATTCCCGATGGTTGAAATATGGAAGGAAGCATTGTTATTTAGGCCATCGCCGATTCCTTCCCATAAATCATAGATATCGTCGGGATAAAAGGAATTTTGATGGGCATGAGGATCATAGGCCACAACCTAAGCCAATTTCAGGATTTGACATATTGGAATAGTTGCAAGGTGTACAATTTCTAAAATTTGGGAAAGAAAATGTTGGAACTATTGACATGAAAACCAAAAGAAGGAAAAAACATCATGACAAACCAAGTAATTGGAAGAAAAAGAGTATATTCTTTGAGTTGCCATATTGGAGATTTAATCTACTCCATCACAATTTAGATGTAATGCATATCGAAAAGAATGTATGTGACAGTATAATTGGGACATTGTTGGGTATTAAGGCCAAGAGTAAAGATAATGTCAATTCATGTTTGGATTTAAGAGAGATGGACGTTCGATCCGATTTGCAACCAAAGTTTTTGGAAGGGAAGAAGAAATTATACATACCTCCAGCGTGTTACACATTGACCAACACTGAGAAAGAAATGTTTTGTTCCGTTTTACGAGGTGTGAAGGTTCCGAATGGGCTAAGCAGTGATATATCAAAGCTTGTGGAGAAACGAGAGATAACGGGATTGAAAAACCATGATTGCCATATTCTGATGCAACAACTTCTGCCAGTTGTATTGCGTACTGTTTTGCCTAAAAATGTTTCCCTTGCATTGATAGAACTATGTGCATTTTATCGGGATCTATGTAGTAAAGTTGCAATGGAGGTAGATTACAAGAGGCTCGCTGAATCTGTTGCCCTAACACTATGCAAGTTGGAAATGATCTTTCCACCGTCCTTCTTTGATGTTATGGTGCATCTGAATATTCATCTAGCGCATGAAGCTATTTTGGGTGGTCCAGTTCAATACCGATGGATGTATCCAATAGAAAGGTTGGGTGACACATTTATTATTTTCTTTATTTAAATAGGACGAGTTTCTTTTTGTTGTTTTCAACATATGTTCATTGAATAATATTATGAAAATGTGATTCAGGTTCCCTAAACGACTTAAGGACTATGTGCGCAACTATAGTCGACCAGAAGGATCAATAGCAGAAAGGTACGTTGCAGATGAGGCGTTGACCTTCTGCTCCAGATACATTGAGGGTGTGGCAACGAGATCAAATAGACCATTTAGAAATGGAGGGTCGGTTGAGATGGAAGATCCCGAATCAATATTCCCAATGGTGGGAAGACCTGTAGGGAAATGTGAGATGGTACGACTAAGTTGGAATGAAAGGGAGCAAGCACATCGGTACGTGTTGAACAACTACGAAGGAGTAAACGAATTTCGAGAGTAAGTATTGGATTTGTAGTTGAGTTTTGCAAAAATAATAATTATTCATCTCAATTTACAAGCTTACTATTTAGGGAGCACAAGAAACAAATTAAACGCAAATTGGGACAGAACGGTCGCCAACGTGTTGTAGACGACAAGCATTCTAAGGAGTTTCCAACATGGTTCAATGATTATGTAAGTATAACGTTTGCAATCAAAGTGATTTGACTATATAATCAATTTTTCACCTTTCTTTTTTTTAAATTTGGATCATCAGATTTTGAAACTACGCATGGACAATGTGGAAGTGCCTGATCATATCAAATGGCTGGCTCGGGGACCCAACTCGGATGCGAAGAGTTATACAGAATACATCATTAATGGGATCAGGTTTAGAACTAAGGCACATGAGAACAACAGAAAAACTCAGAACAGTGGGGTATATATAACTGCTGTAACTACGTGTTATTCTAGTTCGAAGGATAAACGTCCTGTGGAGGGAGATGTACCGTATTATGGTGTATTGAAGAAAGTTATTGAATTGGAATACACAGATGCAATAAAAGTAATGTTATTCCAATGTGATTGGGTTGATATCCATAAGGGGGTGGAGAGAGATGAGTATGGTTTTACGGTTGTCAATTTTAACCGTCTACTGTACATCAATGGGCATCAAGAGAGTGAGCCATTTGTATTCCCCTCACAAGCAGAGCAAGTGTTTTACATTTCAGATCCCCATAGGCCCGAATGGCAAGTTGCCATAAGGACTAAGAGTAGGGATATTTTTGACATGGGAGGGGATGATCAAGGTGATAAAAGTCAGGCATATACCCAGAGTACATTAGAATTCAGACAAAATTTAGAAAATATTGAGGCTGATACTGAAGCTGATATTAGTTGGTTCAGATCTGATGTGGATGGCGTTACCATAGACACACCCAATGAGTTGACTAACCAATTGGAAAGTTTAGTTGGCAGTTCATCGAATTGATTAATCATTAAAACCAAGTAAGTTACCTATTTTATTAACAATTGGTTGGTAATTCGTGCTCATGTAGTATATACACTGCATTTTTTGTTGAACATCATTGCTACTAAGTTATATGTCAGGGATAAACTAATTTTTATGTACCATTTGATTAAAAAATTTTTGAAAACAGGTTTGGAATTTTTCATTGATAACTTTGTTATCAATGAGTCAGGAGGGAAACAATGCCAGTATTGGCATAGCACCAGCAGGAGGTAAGTCAGTTAAATTGTTACGTTTGAAACGGTAAAAATATCTATATTTTTGTCCTTTTTCTATGCTTATCTCTCTGTGTAATGTTTCATTTATAGAATAACATTATTTTTTTGTATCAAATTAGAGAAAAGGAAGAGAGGCCAAAGGGGAAAAACCTTGGCCCCGTCAACTCTTATGCGTGAAGAGCCCATTGATGTAGAGGTAAATGCTTACCACCAACCGTGTAGTAGGGAGACATCCAACAAAGTCGCTACATGGATTGGTTGTGTAGCAAGAGATTTGAAATATCTTTCTTGGGACTATGACAATTGGAGGATTCTACCTAAGCATATAAAGGAAGATGCATGGAAAAGAGTCAAGGTAACACCTATATATGTCTTTCATTTCTAATAGGTATACATTTTAGTTCTCTTATGCACAGTACATCACTACCTTGTTTTCTTTCCTTTTACCTAATATTAAATTTATTAACATAATGCTAATTTGCAGGAAAAATTTGTTCTATAAGAAGATAGTAAGTCATGGGTCATATCAGAGCTTAATAGTAGATGGAGAGAATATAAACATTCTCTAAAGACTGACTACTATGACAAGTATGACACTGATGAAGAAAGAAAAGCAAATATAGAAATTTCGATTATGCCAGAAGAGAAGTGGTATGCTATGTTTACTATGTGGGATAAGCCAGAGAATAAGGTAATTTTTATCAAATATTCTTCCTTCACTTAGCATTGATTTAGTTTATCGTATTTGTCTAAAATTAGCCACTTGTTTTTTCCAATTCTTGCTATTTATGTAGGCCATATGTCAAAGAAATAGGGAGAATAGGGGCAAACAACATCTTCGACATACAATGGGAAGGACTTCTGCTGCTGTAGTACGCGAGGAAATGGTAATCGACCTACGTTGGTTTAAGTCAATTTATAAATTACAAGTGCACAATTCATTTCTTGATTTTATTATTTGGGACACAGCAACGTGCAAATCCAAATCATGAACCTCCTACTCGAATTGAAATGTTCGAAGTCACCCACAAATCCAAAAAGACTGGAAGATTTGCAAATGAAGAAACTGCAACAACAATGGTATGAAAATAGGTTTACATTTTTTTTTAATTAATGACCATCACTGATATCTTATGACATGACTTTATATGTTGCCTAAACACTTGTAGGAAAACCTATATGAGGGACTTCAAAAAAGGAGTCAGGATAGTCAAGCCGATCCAAAAGTTCATGAAGAAGTATTTATAGAGGTAATGGGACCGGAACATCATAGTAGAGTTCGGCTCATGGGCCCTACAATAAAACCTACACAAGTATATGGTACAAAGGCACAACAGTTTGAGCGTCAATCCCAGGAGATGCGAGAAATGAGAGAATTGCTAAAACAGCAACAAGATCATATCGAAAGGCAAGGCCAAGTTCTGGCGGCATTGTCCCAACAATTCCACGATTTCTCAGACAGATTTGGAACATCAGAGACTCAATGACCACCGTCACCACCGTCCACGTTATGGATTGGATCTTTACAAAAATTAGCCAATTGAAGTTGCAATGGCATAGGCCATAAAGTAGGGATGTGAACGGATTGAATTCGAATCGAACAAACCACTATTCGAATCCGATTACCAAACACATTATCCAAATTCAAATCCGATTTCGCCTGATGTGTAAAAACAAAAATCAAATCTGGAATGCATACACCACACTATTTTACACTGTTTTAGTTATTATAGGATACCCTTCTTCACAAAACTCTTTAACCCGACCAAGTTAAGTTGCTTTGCAAACATAAGAGCAGTTTAAGTTGTCATATACCATCTACTATCAGTTGCCTCAGCATTACAACTGGAAAGAAATTTTGACATAAGAATGAAAAAACTAACAAGATGGAAACAGGAAACTTTAGAATTGCATTCTGTCACAGAAGATCAACACAATATGGATAAACTAACAAGATAAAAAAAAATGGAAATTTTATAATAACGTTACTTCACAAAAGGTCAATTCAAACTAAAACAAGGAATGAAAATATCAAAAAGATGGAAAAAAAATACTCCTTCAATCGATAGCAATCTCAGATGCACTATGTGTCTGTTATTGCACGTTTATACTTCCTTTAACTAAAACAGCAGTTATGTCATAAACCTTTTTATTGATATGTATGGAAAATTTATTTTGCTGGCTCTACAACCCCCCCCCCCCCCCACCCCACCCCACCCCACCCCACCCCAATTGCTTATAGGGTTTTTCTTTTTCCTCCACTTCAATATATTGGTTATTAGAGTTTGATTTTCCAAGACCATACTACAACGTATCACCTTTCTTTCTTCCACCAATCTCCCCTTCCTCATTTCCTGCCATGTCCAAAACGTGGTCTGTGTCAATCCTTGCCCCATGCAGCCTAATCCAATCATTTTTGAAGTGGACTGATGCTTGCAGTTCACTGTCACCATCTATGTGCCTCCAATCTATGATTAAAACCATATGGAAGTTACTGCAGTGGATCGTTGCATGTTGTGTGCAGTCCTTTTCCTGTATTGTGGTTTTCTTTTCTTTTTTCCCATTAACTTTCAATTTCAGATCTGAAGGGAAAGAATGTTGCTGCAAAATCCCCTGGAAAAATGAACCGATGATAAGTATTTTCTGCCTGGAATTATGATATACCTCAACAATATGGGAGGCTAGAGCTATTGTATGTTTCACTGATTGGCATCTTACATCTATTTTAATTTATAGCTGTAGTAGCAGTAAATGCCACAGAATTCATTGGCTTTTATTTTGATCAGTATTCATTTTCAAATACTTGCAAATATGTATATTATACTTTCTGTAGCTCAGAATTTAGCATGCTAACCAGTCTCTTTGAACTCTTCTGTTTTCATTCATATAAGTAGCCTACTAGCCCTTAATAGAAGACATTATTTTTGCCGACTTCCATTTAAACCAATTGATATGTAACTAAAGTCCTAAAGGATTTGGGTTGCAATTCATGGTTTTCTTGCTTAAAAAAGAAATTGCATTTTTTGTTATTGAGAATTTAAGACAGAATGCGATTTCTGGATTGGGACAATTATGTGCGAAGTTTAATATTAAGGGCAAAATGCCCCATGTCAGAAATGAAAACCACTAGTACAACTGAGTGGCAGATTATAAGGTACAGTTCTACCCAAAAAAAAAAAAAAAGATTATAAGGTACAGTTACAAATTTCGTTTGTAACCTACTAATCCAACTAATCCATTTCTGAAACATATTTTCCAGAACTTCAAATCTGTTATACACATAAAATCAATGGTATAGTGGCTTTCTTTTTACTCTTTCTCTTTTTTTTTTCTTCTTTTTTTTTGGGGAGGGGGGGGTGTTGGGGGTTTAGGGACATAGGGGAAAGGCATTGGACCTCTTGACTTGGACAAGAGTTTATCTAGTGTTTTCTCAATAATTTATTCCTTTTTAAAGGGTATGTTTGCATGCTCCCTTCCATCATGTTTCTAACATATGCTTTCTTATTGAGAAAGCTACTGGTGTGTCGTGCATGGTTCTTTTATCTCCAATCTCTTGATCCCTTGACATTTTCGACACCTTTCGAGGGACACAATAGAAAAAATCCTATTAATTCTTATCCTCTTAGCCTAACCATGTATCAGGAGTTAAAATTTGGGTTTGGTGATGCAACCACAATAAGAAGATAGAAGAGGGTAACGTGCCTCTCTCCATGGCTAGTTAGATGTTATATGTTTGTTTTTCAGCCAAGCTACGAGGTTTAGTTTAGGTTCATGTGGTTTATTTTCTGATTGTCATAGAATTAATAAGGACTCGATTAGGAATTCAACTAGAATTCGTATCTTGTTTAAGAATCTTAGTATGAATGGGATAATCTCTATAGCTAGCAACAGGCTAGTTTAGAGGTTTTTATGAGTTGTTTTCGGTTTCCTATTAAGAATATGAATTGGAATGTGTCCTAAAATGAAGTCTATAAATAGATGTACAGGCTACAAGCCAACCCCATGTATTTATAATTAAAAGAATTTCAGTTTTCAACAGTGAGCGCTCTGTGGATTCAGTGGTAGCTGAAAAGATTGTCAAAGGTTACTTGGAGGATTCAAAGGTGCTGCCGCAGATAGATTTCTGCTTCTCCCTCTTTCATCATTCCTGTTTTTTGTTTCAGTTTTCCCAACATCATAGGTTCGATTTCTATCTACTATCATCGGCATTGTCACTATCACTGTCACTCTCATCATCACTGCTTGTTGAGTATGATCCAGTACTGCTGGCTGCCAACATACATGCTTGTTGGGATCCAACCATTGCAGACTCAACAGCAGCCACAGCCTCAGGAGTGTGAAGCTCAGCAACACCCAACATCAAATCCTTTACATCTGACAGTAACCCTTATAAGTTGATGAACCTGTTGGCACGGTACACAAAATGGAAGGAAAAACACTAACCATTTCAATATACTCAGTTTCATTCCCCGTGAGCACTTCAATATCAAGATTATTCTGTGATTTGTCCCTTTCCAATGAAATTAAACAAGAACAAAAATTAAAGGGCTTGCATGAAGGAACAAGGCATAAAGGTGATTAGATAATACTTATACTACAACAATGTTCATTGAATCAGTCAATTCCTATCTGTTTCGGGCTGTGATGGGGGGGGGGGGAGAGAGAGAGAGAGAGAGAGAGAGAGAGAGAGAGAGAGCCACAACCATGGTTTTATTAATCTGCATTGAATCAGTCCATTCCTATCTGTTTCGGCTGTGATGGATTGTCTTATTTCATATATTTTTAAATAGATGTGTCCTGCAGTCCATTCCAAAAGGCACAACAGTTTGATTTATTGTTCAGAAATTAGTTAATTATGATGACTTTATCAGAACATTAATTTGGTACTGCAGTTATACAAGCGGTACATATATATATACTTCAAGAGTAAAGAAATTTTTATTAAAACACTAGTTCAGTTACTATAGAAAATGTTATTTAAGGGTTTTTTCTCTTTGGAGAGAAAACCAGGTAAGGAATGGAAGGAAGCATGAAAATTTCTTTGCTACTATTGCTGTCTTGCTGAAACGTATGAACTCTCTCTCTCTCTCTCTCTCCTTTTTCTTATAGATTATTAATTGGTTTTGATTAAAGTAATTTGTCAATTTTGATGAGTGAGAATTATATGGTGGGTGTGTGTGGGGCTTGGTGCTTTATACTATGGTGAAGACATAAGTGCCTGCACACAATCAATGCATTTCAACATTTTAATTGCATCTGTGCGTATGAGCATGAAAAACATGTTTTAGAATGAAACTGATAAAATTAAGAAACCATGAGCATTCATGACTCTTTGGTCCAGTTGATCGAGAACTACTTTATCGTTAGCCAATTTTTTTTTTTTTAGTTTTACACTCTGGACATCTGTTATTTGTTCTTCGTAATCTTTTACATTGGTATATTGAAATTCTAAAGTTTGTGGTGATACTTGTAGAATCTCATATAACTACTTTGTTTTTCTTATTTTCTTTTTTATGTGACTTTAACAAACAGCAAGCATGGAAGGCTGACATTTGTTTGCTCAATGCATTTTATGATTTAGGTTTTTGAAGAAGTTCAATGGGATGTTTGAAATGGTTGAATGCCTTCTGACAAGGGAAGGAAGCTGAGAAGCATTTTGGTGTATTAATACAAGATTTTGGAATGCATTTTGGTGTATACAATGCATTTTTTTTGTTGTACTTTGGAGTACTGTATATATACAATGCTTTTTTTTAACTTAGTTTATTTCCCTGTAAAGGTTGGAATATCAGTTATAAATTTCAATTCACTTGGAATTCTTCTACATTTCAGTTGCTAGTTTTTTGTGTTTTACTTGTGATTTATGACAAGATATATAGTTTTCAGTGTTTATAACAGGAATATTTCATTTTGCGTATTGCTTGGGAAAATTTAAAAAAAAAAAAAAACAATTTTTACCAACGGTAAAAAAAATATTCGTTGGTAAATAGATATTTTTACCGACGGAAATGTCTTACCGTCGGTATATATCAACAACTTCAACCACAGGACTTACTTTCCGTGGCTAAAAATATAATATCTTAGCCACGGAAACATACTTTCCGTGGCTAAAAATATAATATTTTAGCCACGGAAATTTCTTTTCCGTGGCTAAAAATATAATATTTTGGCCACAAAAACTTACTTTCCGTGGCTAAAAATATAATATTTTAGCCACAGACACTTATTTTCCGTGGGAAAAAATATAATATTTTAGCCACGGACACTTACTTTCCGTGGGAAAAAATGTAAATTTATACCCACGGCAGCTACGCCGACAGAATATACGACGAAAACTGGTCCGTCGGTAAATATAAACGACGACGGAAACATTCTTTTAGCGACGGAATAGCGACGGAAAACTTCCGTCGCCAAAAATGAACATTGTTGTAGTGCAAGGAGATAAGGGGCTTGGGGGAGGTGTTGTACACGGGAAAGGAGGGGGAGGTGGCAGCACCTCCCTATTTCCCCTCTACACTTGCTCTCTCTCTCTCTCTCTCTCTCTCTATATATATATATATATATATATATATATATATCTTTCTCCTGTCCTCTCTCTCTTGTAGGAATCAATAAAAATCCCCCCGGGTCCCATATATATATATATATATATATATATATATATATATATATATATATATATATATATATATATATATATATATATAGATAACAAATCGTATAATATGTATACAAAGTACAATGCATAATAAGGACTAAATCAATTTGGTCCAGACCAGTTTGGACTGGGTCAGACTAAACTGGTTGAGGTTGACTAAGTTAGACTAACTTGGATTGAACCAAGTTAGGCAGAGGCTGGCTTTTCTCACTCTTTCTATTATTTTATAGGCCATTTCGGCTTGCAGTTCTGCATGGAATTTTTCAGTGACCTCTGACCTAGATTTTCCATGTCCACTTTGAAGAGGAAGGACAATGGAGTACGCTGACACTTGAATCGACTGATTTGGACGTCAGATGATTAAGACATGGTCGAATGAAGTTCGATTGATCAAATTCACGATAATTCACCCAATAAATATTTAATTTATGATAATTTGCAAAAAAAAAGCCCTCTTGGATTTTTAAGTCAATTTCAATATGACTAAAATCGTGATATCTTCTTCGTTTGATATCAAAATTGAGTGATTCAGGTCTCATTTTGAAGACAATTTTGTGACCTATGCATCCATGTATGTTATATCCCATGACCTCATTGTGGGACCCACCGAAATCAACCTCGAAGTCGTCACTTAACGTCCAAACCTTGAATTGACCTGCAGCCTTTCCGAATGTATTCACCAAGACTCCTGCACAATGGGGGGCACTTTGACTCGGCTCAGAACACCATAGAGAGTACACAGGGACCGATCGACTGTCGGTTTGAGAGAGTTTCACTCATCTCCCCTGTACTTCTTTTAAATTTTCATTCACTTCTCTTCTCTTGCTATCTATACACCAGTAAAGCTATGTTTAGCTGGGGATGGCAAAAATAGGGTGCTTACAGCTACCAAGATATGCCAACCATATGCCCACGTGAGGTTTGTTTGAGGAACTAAATCCCTATCGTACAAGGTTTAGTGAAGTAAGAAACGGTTTCACGTGAGGACACATTGGGGCATGAGGAAATATTTTAATCCCCTGCATCAACCCATTTTGGAGATCCCAACCCGAGTGAACTGGATTCGTAGCCTGTCTAGCTGTAGGGTATGACCCTGTACCTGCGATCAGACAGGGTATTTATGCCTATTACATAGTCCAGTTTCGACTTGGCTTAGTCTCTGATGGAAAACTACCTAGGGTAGCTTACGAGCGTGTCAGTAGCATCACTCCATCATGGATTCAGTCTAGTTCAAGGTATGAAGGCTTGCTTTAAGCCAAAAAAATAAATTAGGCCAGGTTTTGGGCATGCGGGTCTTACAACTCCCCCCCCCCGCCTAAAAGAATTTTGTCCCCAAAATTGATTCATTACCTGATGTTTCGAATAAGTGGGGATACTTTTTTTGAATCACTGCTTCCTCCTCCCAGGATGCTTCTTCTATGCAATGACTCTTCCATGTCACCTTTATGTAGTGGATGTGCCTATTCCTGAGTCATTATACTTTCATGTCCACTATTTCATAAGGCTCCACTTCCTATCTTAGATCATCACTTAGCTAAGGTGGGTCAGCTTCCAGCATATGCGATGGATCCGCTATATACTTCTTTAGCATTGATATGTAGAACATTTGACAGGGATGGAGGCAAGGTGAGTTGATATGCTATTGCCCCACACTTCTTTAGTGTTTCGTATGGTCTCATACATCTTTGACTCAGTTTTCCTTTCTTCTTGAATTATTTCAGTCTACGTATAGGAGATATCTTCAAGAAGACTTTGTCTCCTACTGCAAACTCCAGATTCCTCCGTCTTGTGTCATAATAGCACTTGTGGCATGATTGGGCCTCCTTAATTTTCTCACGTATCACATTTACCACCTAGTAGATTTCTTGTACTATGTCAGGCCCTATTACTCTCCTCTCCCCTATTTCTTCCCAGTATAGAGGGGTGTAATATTTCTTCGCATACAATGCCTCCTAGGGTGACATTCCAGTGGTTGCTTGATAGCTATTGTTGTATGCGAACTCCATCAATGACAACTTCTCGTCCCATGCTCCCTTGAAGTCAATTGTACAGGCTCGGAGCATTTCTTCCAAGATCTGTATGGTCATTTTCGACTATCCATCAGTCTGAGGGTGAAAGCCGATACTGAACTTCAATTCCTTTCCCATGGCCTTGCTATAACCCTTCCCAGAATTTAGAGATAAATCTGGGGTCTCTATCTAACACAATGTAATTGAGCACGCCGTGTAGGCATACTATGTGGTCTATGTATAAGCGTGCCAGTTTGTCCATGGTAAATTGAGGCCTTACCATAATGAATCTAACTATATTTGTGAGGAGATCGACGATGACCTAGATTGCATCCACCGCCCTTGTGACAAAGTTCATAGTTATACAATCCCACTTCCATTTTGGTACCAATAGCAGTTGTAATAATCCTGATGGTCTTTGTTTGATAGCGTTAACTTGTTGGCGAGTCAAACATTTGTAGACGAATTTCGCCACATCTACATTCATTCCTCTCCACCAGACCATTTTCTAGAGGTCAATGTACATCTTAGTGCTTCCTGAATGGGCCGAATAGCAAGTGTTGTGTGCTTTACACATTATCTTCTCTTTTATTTGTTCGGCACCTTCAAGGATACAGAGTTTGTTTTGGTATTTGAGTGACCCATCGCTCTATAGGGAGAAGTTCGGTTTCACCCTCTCTTTCTGTAAATCTTCCTTTATTGTCCACAAATGATGGTCCTTTGGTGTCTCTGTCACCACTTTGTCGATTAAATTTGGTTTGATTTACAAAGCAATCTTCAAATTGAAAATTTCACCGACCAGCTCTTGTATTAATATTTCTTCTGTAGGATCTTAGACGTCCTGTTCGAAGTTCGGTTCTAGTGCTAATATAAGGGCAATGTGTGTGATTCCGGTCAGTGGGCTTTCTTCCATCTTTGTTAGTCTCTTCCGGCTTAAAGCATTAGCCACCATGTTAGGTTTCCCGGGGTAATATTGAATGTGACAATCATAATCTTTTAATAGTTCCAACCACCTCTTATGTCTCATGTTTAGCTCCTTTTGTGTAAACAGGTAGGTTAGGCTCTTGTGATCTAACTTGATCTGAAACTTTTCTCCATACAAATAATGCCTCTAAGATTTGATTGCGAAGATCACGGCCGCTAATTCCATGTCATGAGCTAGGTAGTTCTTCTCTACATGAGTTCATATCCTAACCCCAGTCTGGAGTCTATGTATAGGGTAAAAGCTTGGTTTGAGACCGGGATTGTCAGTATGAGTAGGAAGAACTGCTTTGAGCCAAAAATTTAAATTATGCTAGGTTTTCAGCATGCGGGTCTTACAATTAGAGTGGTTTAGGGTTATCCAACCCGACCATTACCTTCTCTAACATAGGTCCGGATGAGGGATTGGCTGTAGATGGTAGTCGGAGCCCTGCAATCGGACTGAACCCAAAAAGGGTGAATGGATTCAAATTTAACCTTAAGTCATCCACTCTCTCTACATGACCAAAGAACATACCTAGGAGTGCAAAGCAATGGTAGAATTCATCAGAGACCAAACTAAATAATAATAACTTGAATCTCTACTATAGTTGACAATGTGAGCATGCAAGGGAAAGCCTCTAATACTTAGAGGGTGAGTAGTTATCACCTACCAGGTGAGGAATAGTTTGACCTTATTTTACAGAGTGTTTCTAATGAACCCTGCATGTTTGTGTTGCATCTTGTGTGATAACTTGTCATCTAATAGCTGTGATAACTGCTCATGTATTTACATTATTTACTGTTGATGTGATGTTTGGTTACATGATGTTTGATTATGCCAAGTGGTACCATGTAATCGAGTAAAGGGGATCATGGGTACTATGTGGTCACTGCTTTGCATCTCCAATGCTAGGTAAAGAAGTGGATATCTCTACTGGGGTACGGCCTTAGTAACATTGTTTACATGTGGGATTGGTTAATAATACATCCCCATGCTCTGTAACCCTAGCCAGTAGGGGGGATAAGTTGTAGGTTCATGAATGAGGGGAGTAAGGAAATGGGCATGGTGGCATCGTCTTGTGTTCAGCCTTTTCCCCAAAGGGTACCTACTTGTTAGTTGGTGTTGGGTGCGACAGTATAACAGGGTTAGTGCCAGCTCCCACCTTGCATATGAGAGCTTTTGCCCTCAGATGTTGTGGCGGTTCTCTATCTTAATGCATTGCATTGTTACCAAACCCTTGAATGTTATAATCTCATGCAATATTGCTTTTTTGCATGTTCTATCTCTCACTGAACTTGTATTGGTGAGCTTACCCTACGTACATTTCTCTTTTTAGATGTTGATGCAAGTACTACAATTGCTGACTATGTGGAGTTGCCAGCTGTCTCTGGTCTAGCTCGCACATCTGGACATGACGGTGACGGGAGAGGATTCACATGGTAACACGTGGGAATGCAACACATGCGTCTTCGAGTAGATGCACGTGCATGTCCCTGTTAGTTAATTAGTTCATTAAGACTTCTAGTGGCCACTAGCCTGAGTTGAGTTTATTTATTGGACGAATGATTGCGGGAATGTTATTATGTATTGATAAGATGATGTAATACTTAAATATTATTTATTTATCATTAAATCTCAAATTTTTTATTTATAATGCTTCAGCTACTCTATCTATTCTGATTCTAGTTATTCATGTGTTGGACGTTTACTATTGAGTAATGCTGTACACGGCTTCAGACTGTATCTTGGGGTTGGATCGGGTTGTTTACAAGTGATCAAGTCACACCTCTGGAATATTGAAAACGGGGTATGACACAAGTCCCAAGAGACATAGTGGGTGCTATAGAGATGCAACTAGCTCGGGTGGAGTTAGCTATGGCCGAGATCAGAGAGAAGGTCGATAATTGCATGTAGATGAATAAATCTTCTTTCGCGAAATTGCACTTTTTTTTTTAAGAAAGATATTCTAGCATGCATTCACTAGGATGTATATCGATATGCGTTATGCGTTTTTCCATGTGGATTGAAGAGTGATGTAAATTTTCTATCCACTGTATAGATATTCAAGAAATAACGTATATTAATCACATGCCAAATTTCAATTCCAGATACTATATATCATTTACATACATATCCTCCAGTGTATGTTTATGCACTCACAAACATTAGTACCTGGCCATGAGCACATTGGCCCTCAACCAACAAAAGCCAAATTACAAATAAGAAACCTAACTTGCAGCATACCAATGTCATGTACAATGGTGTTAATCTCAGTTGGCGATGTGCTCTTATCGTCTTCAAGAAATTTGAGTGTATCATAAACTTCAACGAACTAGAACATAAAGCCATCTGCAGTTCGAGTTTTTGTTCATAGGCCTTTCCGGACAGAATTGAAGATGGGTGCAAGTGATTGGTGGCAACCCATCAGAGTCTCCTATTACATATAACAGGCAACACACCAAGCCCCAATTTCTTCGACTTCACTGATGATGTAGAATCATGGTATATAGTTGTTAGTAATGAAGCCTGATCTTATCTTAATCCAAGAAGTATTGTTCACTCTGGCATGCGAAGGCTTATATTATATATGATCTCCTATTATAGACGTAAGATTTGGAAAAATACAAATAGACAAGAAACCCTAGAGCACCCAAACCAGCAAGAAACCAGTAGAAATAATCAAGATGACCTCTATTAAGATTGTTTGAGAACCAACTATCATGGCCATCTCCACTAGTTATCTTATCAATAGCAGAGATAAGGAAGCTACTTAAAAAGCTTCCTACGCCAAAGATGCTAAGGTAAAGGGCAAGACCAAGACTCCTCAATGCATTGGGCATTTGGTCATAGAAGAATTCTTGCAAACCAACCATAGTGAAGGCTTCAGCAATTCCAAATAAGATGTATTGAGGAACCAACCACCAAACACTCATAGGTACTGTCGCGTCTGGTATATCCACTATCCTGAATTCTATGGCAGTTTGAAGCCTTTTCCTCTCAATTACTGCTGCTACCACCATAGCGATCATAGAAAGAAATATTCCAATGCCTATTCTTTGTAGCATTGTTATCCCAGAGGGTTTCTTGGTAAAAGCTCGGACAATTGGAATGAGGACACGATCATAGATGGGCATGAAAAGAACAATGGAGAGGCTAGTAAAGGTTTGAAGGGAGGCAGGTGGTATCTTGAACCCTGATCCTATTAATCTATCCATGGTAGCCCCTTGCTTGGTAAAGAATGTGGAGGATTGTGAAGACACAACTGCAAATATTAAACATGTAGACCATATAGGGACCAACCTTAGTAATGCCTTTGCTTCTTCCACTTCATTGACACTACATACAAACTGACCTTTCTTGGAATTTTCAGATACATTAGCCAATGCCTTGTCAAGAAACCTGTATGAGGAACAAAAAAAATTAGTTAGACCAAAGTATAGTTAAAGATATTCTGAAAAAAAAAAATCTTAAATTTATAGCTCTCCCAATTCAATTGGGAAAGATGATGACTAAAGTATTGTAAGATCTTGAAGAGCCAAAATATTCTAGCTTGATCTTCCTTAGCTCGAAGATCTCCAAATATTCCCTCATAATTAGAAAGGTAAAGACCCAAGAGATCTCCCAAACAAATTAAGGAAGAAATATGAAAAACTATTGGATAAAACCTAAACTAAAATAACTAATGGTCTTAATAAAATAAATCATAGGCTCTTGGATCAAGCTCAAACAACAATCAAAACATACGATTAAAAATTTTAATGTAACCCAATAATAATTAAGAATAATTATTTAATCATACACTAAAAAATAAATAAAAAGATGCAATCCTAGGACTGCATCACTTTTTAGTTGAATCAAGTTCCAGTTTTCTTGAACAATAGAGAATAGAATTAAAGTAATAGACACTAAGACATGATGGCCTTCCCCAACCCTTGTTTAGGTAAATCAGTAAATAGCTTTGACCACTTACCTGAGTTGGTTAGCACCTTGCAGGAGATGACTCTCACCACCTTCCTCATCAACAGAGGTTGTTGGTGGTGTGGTTCTCCAATTCTTTACTGCTGCAACAAACACTTGTGCAATTCTTTTGAATGGATTATGATTATCATCTTTGAAACTATAGCGATAAGTCTTTGTTCCAAGCAAGAAAATTACAAGTGCAACTATCATGCAAACACATGGAATTCCAAATCCAAGACCCCAACTCAGATTGTCCTGAATGTAATTTAAGATCAAGTGTGTGCACACAATACCCCCACACATTCCAAAATACCACCAGTTAAAGAAAGAGCTCTTGGACTTATATTCCTCTGGATGTTGTCCATCAAATTGATCTGCACCGAAAGCTTGTACGCATGGCTTGTGCCCACCTTGTGCAAATGCCACCAAATATAAAGAGGAGAAGAAGAAGATGATTTGGTATTGAGGAGGATGACAAGATGTAGTGTTAATACTGTTGGGGCAACTAGGTGGAGTCAAAGAAGGAAGCACCGCAGATAAAGTCAACAAGCCCAATCCCTGCAAAACATCATAACCTGTGTTTAGTAACTGTTATATAGTCTTCTAGTTCTCTCATGTCAAACTTTCACCGGTTTAAAAATTTTCCAGGTCATGGCCTAGGTGCCCAAAACACAGAACGAGTGTATATTAGTGAAAACTGAAGAGCATAAAATTACAAAAAATCTAAAGTTGTGAATGGCTTCATTAAATTGAAAAATGAGGCTGGTTACTGATAGAAGTGGCTGAGTTTTCAAGGCTCTATGATCTTTTCTTTTACTTGACTAAGAGTGATCAGACATGGTTTTCTAACAATGCTTTAGAGACCTTTAGAATTAGGGTTTTAAAAATCTGTGTTTATGACACAGCACTGGTGTTAATGCCTTTTGAAGCATGGTCGTTGGGCCATCATGGGAATCTCGTATAAAAGATATTATTAGGGGGTGTTTGATAACACTCCAGAAGTTGGATTCTGACTTCTGGAGCATAAATGGAGTAGAAGCCTGTTTGGTAACCTGGTTCGGACTTCTGGAGAATCCATGGGTGAACCAGCTCTAAATGGGTTTCAGAATCTAATTTTTTGGAGCATAAAATAGATACTTTTCGACTTTGGAGTAAAATTTTGGAGTAAAAAAAATCACCCCACACCATTACTAACACCAACCACCACAACAACCACCAGCCACCAGGCACCACCGCCACCACCACCACCACCACCACCGCACCATCACCACCCACCGCCTCCACCACCACCACCGCACCACCGCCACCACCACCCACCACCACCACCACCCATCGCCAGCCACCGCCACCACAACCGCTGCCACCCACCATCGCCACCACCACCAGCCACCCACCACCCACCACCACCACCACCAACCATCACCCACCACCCCCCGCCACCGCATCCACCACCAACCCCCTATCGCCACCACCACAGCCACCACCATCCACCACCACCCACCGCCACCACCACCAACCATCACCCACCACCACCACCACCCACCCATCATCGCCACCCACCGCCACCACCACCAACCATCACCCACCACCCCTCGACACCGCATCCACCACCACCCCCTATCGCCACCACCACTGCCACCACCACCACCAACCATCACCCACCACTACCACCACCACCACCACCCACCGCCACCCACCCCCCACCGCCACCACTGCCACCACCCTCCACCCACCCACACCACCCTTCGCCACCACCTCTCACCCACTACCACCGTCACCAACCATCACCACTCACCACTAGTGCCACCATCCGTCACCCACCACCACCACTCTGGAATTCATGACTAAATTAAGTTAACAAACATGTTTCTACTCCCTCATACTCCTGAAACCTTTTAAAGTTGGAGTAGAAATTTGAATCAGAAGAAAAAATCTCAGAATTGAAGTTTTATCAAACAATCCCTTAGTATTTAGATCAGAGGAGTTGGGTTTTGTACCACTCTAACGGACTTTGATCCGTGGTGTCAATGAGATAGGACACTGGATGGGTATCATAAAGAATATCCACTTATTTATTAGATTGAAATCGACAATTCAGATCTAAGTCAACTCAAAATCGAGGGCTGTTTAATAGCCTGATTGTGATGTTTTAATCATAATTAAGCCTGCCAAGACAATAAAATATCCACAATAAATAAATAAATAAAAATTGAAGAATCTCTTATGTGGTTGGAGAAAAGAAACCTAACAAGTACTCGATTTATTCTAGTGAAGTTTCTCGTTGATTAAAAGTAAAGGAAAACAGAGTCCCATGAATTTATTCTAGCCTGCAAGCTTCCATTTGCTTCATCTTAATCAATTGATGTGTCTGTCTTGAAGAAAAAGCTCCCTAAGGGATTGAAAGGGTGGGAGTTAATCTCATGCTAGCAATGATTGGAGGAAGAAAGTACCCAAAAAAAAAAAAAAGATTGGTCGTAGTCTCGCAGAGTAAGTTACTTTTTTGCTGAGGTATCTATCAGGTTGCATGGGTCCTGTCTTAAGAAAGTCCAATAGAAAAATCGGCACAAATATCTAAGAGGAGAATTGAAGAATTATCCCCCAGGTATTCAAATCCTGTTCGGGAGGAGGGGCGGCACCCCCTTAGATGGTCGATACAGAGAGTTCTGGTGAATCAGAATTCTTCATCTAAGCCGACACCTCTTATCAGCTCAGTTTATTGATTCGAATTCACCAAAGCTCTAAATTTCGACCATCTAACGGGGTTGTCGTCCCTCCCCCAGAACTTCTAAGAGGAGAGTAGATGGATCGTATCTCACAGTCCATCTGAAACTTTGGCTTCAGAACTTTTGCTGTAGCCCAACTTCTGTACCGGATAGATGGAAATTTGAAATTTCATCTTCCAACCATTTATGCAATATTTTTCTGACTTATATCTACGATCTGATGATACCGATGTTACTCACGGGTCTTGCTTCTTGACACCGGCCGGTGTCAAGAGCAATTGACAACAATTCTTTTGGGAGTGGGGATTGAGGGCGGTGAAAATAGGGTATTATGGATATGTGTAAATAGAGAGTAACATGATAACTTCCTAAATAAGAGGGAAAGGGTTCAAGGGTTTGTGCGACATTTGAATCCTCTCCCCCCTCATGGTGCCTTCCTCATAAACCCATCGTGCATCTTCCTTGTCAAGTGGGTCCCACATCCATTAAAAAATATGGGGAGGATACCTTGTGGAGAGAGGAACCACCCATTTGACTAACTGGTGAGACGGACGGATGGAGAGAGAGAGAGAGAGAGAAAGAGAGAGAGAGAGACGAACCAGAACATAGAGAAGAGAAGCAAAGAAAATAGTCCGGTACCGGCCGAGATACGCATCGGCAACAAAAGCTCCAAGGAGAGGGAGCATGGAAGCGACACCTGACCAGGTGTTGACGTTGACGGCGGCAGTCACCGTGGATTGGTGTAGTGGTCCGGTCAAGTAGGTTATGAGGTTGGAACCAATCCCATAATACGAAAACCTCTCTGCTATCTCCACTCCTGCACCATTTTTTCAACTTTAAATCCACAGACCATGAAAGAATTGGGTAAGAAAGCCAATTTAATCTCTGCAATACATACCAATGATGAAAACAGAAGATTTCCATTTGCCGGTCTCCGATCGAATCGCTGGGCGGCCTTTGTAGTCGATGGCACCCTCAACGGTGTCACTGAGTAGAGGAGCTTCCATTACTGATGAATTAGCTGCTGCCAAAACCTTCTATGTTTTTTCCCTCAGACTCAAACCTCTCCATATATATAAGCATCTCCAAAGCCATTAAAACTTTCAAATATAAGGTTTTTTCTTGGTTAATAAAATATTACGGTTAGTTTGACCAGTATCTTGTGTGGCTCCCACGGTCCCACCTGTTAGAGCATCTGCGACAAACAAAAATTAAAATAAAATTATAGCTTATTATTTGGAAATTGAGACGGAAATTTTGGAAAAATTAAGACACACACGCTTCCAATGGAGTGTAGCCAAATCACAAATTTCTTTTGATGCTGAAATTACATCAAGTGGGGCCCCTTCATTTGGCGTTGAGTGTCGCCCTTCAGAGCTACTCATCAAAAGTCGCAGCCTTCAGAGCTACTCCTCAAAAATCGCATCCTGTCTCTGTTTACTGAAATCGGTACCTTATCCTTTATACCGAATCGGTAATAATGATTGAAAAACTAATATTGTTTATGCAATACATGTGGAACAAGAATGAAATCCATTATTTGTCAAATAAGAAAAATTTGATCTATCACTCAACCAACTAAATGAAATAATGAAATACCATCTATCATTTACAGGTTTCAAGAAATATCGTCTACTATTCAAACATTTGACACAAATAATCAAAGAGACCCATCCTGATAATAGAATCCTATTAGACGATAATACATCTCAATTTGAAAATTTCTAGAACAATATTACCCTTATTGCAATATTAAAGGACCATTTTATCCTTAAACTTAGATTTCACTCTACCACCCTCAATTATCGATTTCCAAAAGATATGGTTTGGCTATACCTAATACAGTGGGGATGAGATCGGTCGATTGGAAGAAAATCCGATATTCTGTTGCGGATCAGATGTCTCTGATTTCTTTGAACGGGAATCTCTGTTCCGATGCGACGATGATCCCTGCCTCCTCAAGAAGCAGAGATCCATCAACGAAAAAATATCTGTTTCACCATCGTTATCATCTTCCTCTAATTACTCCCGCAGGCCTAGATTCCGGAGGCACCTCTGGGGCAGAACACCTAGATGGGTTGAGTTCTGGAACAACACGGTTGTCGATAGAAGGCGAAGGAATTCATCCTCTTCTTCTTCCTCCTTGGCCAATATTCAAGGGAAAACTGTCGAAAAATATATAAATATTAAATATTAAAAAACAAAGTAGTAGAGAGAACAGGAGGTTGGGAATGTGTTGTCGTGCTTTGTTCGAGTTTCAGCTTCTATGCAGGATCCATATAAATAAATAAAAAATATCAAAATCTTTTCTTCCTCTAGTTAGCATTTGCCATGGTCGAATAGCAGGAGCATCAGATGTTTACTGCCTTGCAGAGAAACAAAAGGGAGGAAGTGTAAAAAGAAGAAAAATCCATGGAGGAAGCGCTGCCACCGCTCAAGCCCAATCGTCTGCCTATTGGGTTGGGTTTCCCTCTTATGTAGAGGATGGCCCATTACTTACAAGCTCATAAGGAGTAAGAGCCCTTAAGTAATTTTTCCAATTATAGTTGAATTAGGGTTTTATCTCTTTAACCCTATTAGAATGAAACAATGAGAGAAAGAGAGGTTAAGTGAGTTGCTGTCTGCCCAAAACAGAGAAGAGAAGAAAGCTGCGTGGTTTCAATCAAGGTGAGGATCGAAAGGTCATCCGTAGTCTGATTGAACTGAAATTTGGACAGCAGATTCGTAACTGAGAGTTCTTCATTCTGAATGGTGCGATTGACGATTGGAGTCTTCTAGATCAGTCTGATAATCAATGTTTTCACCTATTCGGGTGAGATTTCTTTCAATCTTCATCTTGGTATTTGGATTGTTGATGGTGTATTCCTAGAATATATTGTTCTAGATGTTTTTAATGATATATGCTAAGAATATTGTGTTATTGAGGAATGATGTTATTGAGCCTCTAGTTCTAATTAGAGAAGACTCTTGTATTCCCATATTTTGGTGATAGTGAAGAGATTTGAGTGGACTATGGTCCCGTGGTTTTTATTCCTCACATTTGGGAAGTATTCCACGTAAAAATTTCTTGTATTATGCGTATGGATTTTATTATGCTTGGAATATTACTTTCTATTTGATTGTTTTCTGTTAGGTTCACTCAAGAGAGAAAAGAATTTATCATTCTCTTTCCTATCATGGTCTTACTGAAATTTCCACCAACTCCATAATCCATGGGACTTGGCAGGTAGCAATTCACCTCTTCTTAGTATTTAGGGTTTTCTTTTGTTTTCTTATGAAATGATAGTAGAATCCATTAAAATTCTAAAAATAAAATCAAAGTCATGAATAGTATAAAGATTTTCAAGAACTGTCCAGAAGAAATCAAATCAGAAGCATATGGACAAAAATATATAGTCAAAAGGATTGAAAGAAATAGCTACGACAGGACTTCACGCCTTCTCTCTTCTTCTTTTCTTCCTTCTCTGATTTCTCGCTTTCAATTTCACCATCAAGATTTCTAGGGTTCTCTGCAACTTTGATTGCTTCTCTCGCCTTCTCTCTTCATTTTCAAGAAAGAAAATGAAACAAAATGGGTTTAAACCTCACTTAGATTTTCGTTGTTATAAGGTCAAATTAGATATTCTAACATCTTTCAATTTCAAAGAAAAAAAGGTAGAATTGTCTATCTCTATTTTTAGTTTATTCCGTCAATTAAGAGGGGGGGGGGGTAATATTTTCTGAAACCTGTGGATGATAGATCGTATTTCATATACCTCTTAAGTGGTAGATCAAATTTTTTTCTGTCAAATAATACCATATAATTCCATTACCTAAAGTATTTATCATTCACAACGTGTTATTAAGTATTTTTACAAAATGACAATCGGTAAAGGAATAAAAATATAAATAACTCTTTACTTAATTATTGTTGTGGGATGTTTTAACTGTGTGAACAATATGATGTTTTAATTATATAAAATGAATGTTAAAATTGAAGACGTTTTAAGTGGTCCTATTTTGACAAATTCATCAATTTAATGATTTTCTTAGATTTTTTTATTTTATCCAAAACTGTTAGCAATACCATTATCGACACCGAACTGTAATGGGAAATAATTTTTCACCTTTCAACTAAATAGTACAATAATGATATTACCTTATTACATATCGTACCAAACCAATATTGTATCAATATATCAAAATTGTACTGTTTAACACCTTCTGTCCAGTCATATAAAATTTTAATTTTTTTTTTCAAATGAGAGAAATAAAATAGGACTGCAATAGCGTCGATTGGGTCGAGTTTTTCAAAACCCTAATCCTAACCCTAACTTTAACCCTGACTATTTAAACTTAATCCTAACTCAATCCAATCTTATCGAGTCAAAAAATATATAATCCTAACCCTGATCCTATCAGGATTGGTCATAACTTTAACCTACCCTGATTGACCTTAATAGGACCAGATTGAGCCGGATTAACCTTGATAAACCTTAATTCAGTGTCGGATTGACCCTGATTGGTCCTGAAACATATAACAAATTATCACATAACATACGTATAATAATTATAACTTAAACATATAACAAATATATATATATATATATATATATATATATATATATATATATATATATATATATATATATATATATATATATATATATACTTGGACTAAGCCAGATTCAATTCAGGGAATCAACTTTGACTTAACTTAATCTAATCTTGTCAGGATTGATCAAAATTTGAATCCTAATCCAAATTCAGGGAATCAACTTTGACCTAACTTAATCTAATCTTGTCAGGATTGATCAAAATTTGAATCCTAACCCAATCCTATCCGTTCAAATTGTATGAATAAAATTTGTACCTCTAAAATAAAATATCTCATCGCCATTGGTTGGTGCCGTGAATTTTGTTTATTTCTCCCCACATTAGTACAAAGGCCAGTTACGTGACAATGATCCCTTCCCAATATTATAATACTCCATTTTTACTTTTTCCATTTTTCTAAAGTTTCAAAGGTCTCGTTAATTATTATAATACTAAATCCTAAAAAGTCAAGAAAAAACATAAATTGTTGAATGACAAAAGCGAGCGTGAAAAATTCTAGGTAACTACCAGCTCCATTTTCAAAGATTCCAGGGTAGAAGTAGATAGTGGTCTATTGCTTGAATCTCATAGCTTCCCTCTTACCCCAAAAAGGAAAAAAAAAAAAAAAGAAAGAAAGAAGAATCTCATAGCTTCTGCATTGAATATAGCATACCGGACTACTCTACCATTCCGGATTGCTTGAATCTCATAACTTCCGCTTTGAATATATCATACCAGATTAATATACCATTCTGGATGAGGAAATCAGAAATGGGTTCAGGTCTTAAAACTCCAATACAAATTATCAGAATTGATCCATTGTCAATAGCATTTCTCGAAACAGCATCTCTAATCAAATCCGAATAGTAAACAAAATCATACACTGTTTCAAATGCCGAATATTAATATTGAAGAGTTTCATCTGCCGAAATCAACCTACCCCCGTCCCCTCTCTTTTTTTTTTCTTTTTTTTAGTCCTACTTATTTGAGAAGCTTCTAGCTTGCTGAGCCCATAAACTTGCTAAGATAAACGGTATTTTTGAACTAGACAAAGCAACAAACGATAAAGCTAAAAACAAATAAGGCATCTAAACCATAAGACAAGTAAGCTTCTCTAGGCCATGCAAGTGCATAGCGAGATAGGGCGAGACCAAGCAAAGGGCAGGGTTTGGTTAGGATATGTCGGATTCCTCCAAGTATACAAATTGAATCTAATCATACATGTCCTCCAATTAAATCTTTCAAATCATAAATACTAACAATCCATCCTTCTTTCCAAGCGAGATTTTAGTAAATTACCAAATATAACATTGGGGTTAAGGGTCAAGTTGGTAATTTTTCTTACATCTCCCCTCTCTGGGAGCCTAAGTAACAGCTTTGAGCACTAGAAGAAAAGTACCTATTTAGATTTTGCAAGGGGAAATAAATGGGAAAGAAGATGAAAAGGATGCCTGAACCCAACCAGTAGGACACTAACCAACTACGCCAACCACTTGTTCACGTTCGGTCTTTCTTTATATTTATTATTGGGAACCGTTTTTGTGCAATCACATATGGCATTCACGACCATAGTTATTTAATTCTCCGAATTATTCGCGAATTATTCTTTCGAATCGAATATTACGAATAATTCTCCCGAATTCGAATTATATTTAATGATTCTTTAAAATTCTCACATTTTTTGTCTAAAAATAAATATCACGAATAATTCTTTCAAATCCGAATTATACCGAATAATTTTTTTACTTAAAAAAACTATTAATATCCTGATGGAGGACTTAATGCCTTAACTACTATTCTCAAACAAAGTTTTTCAAAAAAAAAAAAAAAAAAACTTAATGCCATAATTATTTGCATTTTTTTCCAATATAAGACTAATTATAAGTCTAAAAATCACGTCATAATATAAAATAGATCATTAATTTCATTTTTTTTTCCAATGTGAGATTAAATATTATGAAAATCAAATCATAATACAAAACAAATCATTAATTTTGTTCGACAACATGAAATTAAATATGAGCATAAAAATCATACCATAATGCAAAGCAAATCATTATTTTTGTGTGCTTTTCCAATTGAGATTAAATATGAGTCTAAAAATAAATATTATAATAACAATGAAGAGTAATTAACGAACATGAAAAAGAAATAGATTTCATGAGGATGATTGAATGAATTTAAGAAAATATTTGATTTTATGAACATCAGCTCCACTAGATTGGTATTGCAATCATAATAAAATCTAATGATCCACAGTATATACTTTAATGAAATCTAATAAATCCACCGTTATACACATATACCCATCTATTATTTATTATATTATTATTTATAAATTAAATATTATTCTAATGTCACTTATATATTATGCAAGTGTAATAATTGATTAATAGAAGCACCAAATATTAAAAATTAACATTCGAATTTTTTGTCCGGATTTTTTTTAGATAAAAGAAAATTTCCGAACCGAACCGAATCGAATTCGAATTTTATTTTAAGTCCGTTTTTTTGACCGCATATTTGATCGAATTCTTAAATTATCAAAACGATTCATTCTGAATTATTCTCCTTCCAAATAATTCCTGAATCCAAAATAAATAACTATGCTCACGATACGCAATGGTTTACTTGAGGCGTTGTCTGCAAGTATGGAGTACGTTATGGTGGAGTCCAACTGTAGCGATCTTATCATACTCTTGGCTGACCCAACGAAGGTGACCATCTGCATCTTCAATCCATCATTTCTGATGAGCAGCTGTTATCCACTTGCTTTTTGTTGTAATAAGATGGTAACTTTATAAGAGAAACGACTTATCTGGTTCTGAAAACCAATATCAGTTGATGAAGACACGATTGTTACATTCAAGATGGAGATTATACGGGTTGGATCGTATCACAATTGATACTATCTTAAAGTTAGTATTTATCTCCACAAGTATAATCAGGTGATGATGTAAATCTAACTCTAAGATAAAGCAGTCTTAGTTTTCGATAGCAAATTAACATGCATTAGTTTGATACAACCCTTAGAATATATCGGAGTTGTGTTCTGGCCAATTAATGCAAGAAGTAATGCAAACTATGGTAAAACACTATTTTTAAAACTAATTGGAATAACGATGGTATAAAGAGAGAGAATATCATTTCTATTCAAAAACATATTTTCTTAAGGTTTCCTTCCTCCTCCATTTATAAAGGACATGCCTATACAACGTACCCCACAGTAAGAGTTTACCCCCTCCAATAAACTGCTTAGATCTTAAGATTAAGATCTAAGAACCCAAATAGCATCTTTTCATAAGGATGCATCCTTAAGGAACAGATGTGCCTTTTCAATCTAACGGCTTAGCTCGTCTAATCCCAATCCAAGCGATGGGATCACACCTCTTTGATAAGAATGTGTTCCTTTGAATAGATATGTCCATTCACTAGTGGATCTGGTTCGGATCAAATGGGTTAAACGTTTCCCAGCCAACTATTGTAAAAATAAATCCAGCCTATTGGAGATCCAAAAAATAGATCTCGACTCATACCCACATCGCACCGCGCCTCGCCAGGATTGGCCATCTCGGAACGTGTGTGCATGTGTGAAAAGCAAATCGACCCAACCCGTACATAAGGGAGGAGGAATTCTCCCTTCCTGACAACCTTGTCCTATATGGTTCCGAAAACTATAAATAAACAGCCCCAAGGTCTCTTTTACTTCCCATGTCACTACAAGATTTTAGGTTTATAGCGGCGTTTGTAAACGCCGGAAAAAGGATACACCAGCGTTTCCTCAAACGAAGGATATGACCCGCTAAAGGCAACGTGGGCAATGAATCATGGCGTTTCTAGCAAACGCCTGGGTAAATATTATGTGCCTGTGTTTATTAGGAAACGCCGGCATAGTATATTCATTAGAGGCGTTTATTACCAAACGCCGCCAGAGAATGCGGAACTTTCACCCACCCCGGCATTTGGTAAGAAACGCTGGCTTATGACCTATGACGGCATTTCTGGAAGAAACGCCGTTTATGAATTTATGTAGACCTGGCGGCGTTTACTAGAAAACGCCGCCATAAAAAATGTTTTTAAAAAAGAAAATATAAAATCCATTTCTCTATCATCACAGCTGTAGTCTGTCAAAACAAAAATAAAATGGATAATCTATATTCAAATCAACCACATTTAATATGTAAAAAATATTACAAACACTAACAAAAGTAGATCAAGAACATGATGACCTAAAGCATGAATTGTTAATTACCAAATCATTAAAGAGTACCTATATAAAGAATACAAACACTCCAAATGCGTTACTAGTTGAACAATTAAAGATATGGATTGCAAAAAAACTTTTATTGCTTCCCTATAGCTAGAGTTAATGGTAGCTTGAGTTTACTCTAGTGTTTGGCCATTTGTTTTGGGCATTAATTTGGCCATAAACAGGATAGCTAGTGCATTAATTGCTACAAAAAGGAAAAATGTGCATGTAAACCACAAAACCAAACAAATTAGTTAAGCCCAAACTAAGGTAATTATGGTTGCAGAACACAGAACACATCAATGGTGTCCTGCAACAAAAAGCACACACAAAGATTTGCAAAAAGAATTCCCCCCAACCGTGAATAGATACTAATAATTTATCATTACCATAGGAGTTCTAAATCATTAGAAAGTTGAAGGCATAAAAAATTACCCATGCCCCAATTCAGTTCAACAATGTTGACAAGCTGCTGGCTGTTCCTTTAACATTTATTGGGAATATCTGCAACCAAAAGCAATGGAATGATCCAATGCACAAAGATGATACAAATAGAAATACAAGGTTTTGCAAATATGAAAGTACCTCAGACATTATAACCTAAGGGGCTACTCCCATTCCTTACTAAGAAAGATCCTACATATACCTGAGTTTATATATCAAATATAGGCAAAATTTAAATTCAAATAACAAGAAATAAAAAGAAACAAAAAAAAGTTTAAATGAGCTGCCTCTTCTTATCCTTTTTTTTTTTTTGGGTGGCTTTGAAAATATAAAGAAAAAAGGCTAAAAAAATTGATAAAAATACCCAATGGGATAAATATAGATGGTAGAAAGATGACTTATAGAGAAAAGAATAGACAGAGGCTTCACATACAAGATTAGTACATAAAGAAGCATAGTCAGGAAAATCGATGCAACAAGCCATAAATTACTCCAGGAGGGAACTACACTGGAATTAGATCATAATATCAATAAGCAAGTAACGGAAGGGGATTTGATACTGCAGGAATAGGGCAGCCGACACCATAAAGAATTGTATATAGACATCATTCCGAAAAAATTCAAAAAAATTTACGCAAGTACCCAGATCAATCAATTCACTATGGAAAAGAATATAAAGTGCATACCTGAAAATAATCCGTTCCAAATTAAAGATACATAACACCTTCTGAAATTATATACTTAAAAAGAAGAGATTGGTTTTCACTGAGGTTATTCAAGGCATTAAACATTTCAACAAGAAGAAGCTTTGTTCATTGACACATTGGATGGATGTCGTAAATAGTCATGAAACATCATTGCTTATATTGGCGACCAGTGAGATTTTCACCTGTAAAAGTAGATTCTGTAAATGATCCATAACCACCATAACCCAGTTGCAGAAAACCATAATAATCTATAAAGAACAAATGGGAAGCATGCACACCTGACTTTGCATTGGAAAATACTCTATAAATTGATGCTTGCTTCATAAACCAGCAGTTCCCCATCAAATCAAAGTCCAAAGCAAAAAGATAGCAATCAGAACCTCCCCAGAAACCCATCACCATACAAGGTTTCAACTCATTCTGTCTTTCACAGAGATCAATAATTATCTTAAGACTAATGTGAGAGAATAATTTTCCACATCAGAAAGGAACAACAAGGTTTACCATAGGAACTATTGAATCCCCGCTGGTATGGAGTAATAAAATTATAGATATTTCTCCACTTATCATGTACCTAGGATTCAGTAGATAGTATACCAAAAAAAAAAAAAAGGATTCAGTGGATAGGGGTAGACATATTTATATGAAATTTTCTGCAGAAAACCATAAATGAATGTTTTATCATTGCCAATGAAAAATATATATAGGAAACTCATTATTTAATGCCTCTGATAACTAAGAATCATGGCTTTCTCATGTCCTTTAGTTTTTTTTTAGAAGCTTATATGTGATTCAGACTTCCTACTTTGAGACATCAACTTCAAAAAATAACAAGCAATATCCACTTCCTAGAAACCTTCTTGTTGACGAACCTCTGAAGTGGTACAGGGCAAAAGCTTGATATATTCTTATTTTGTTTCAATATTGTTATATTTTATATATATATATATATATATACAATTCTCTCTCAATATTTAGATTTGAGAACTCTAGGAATGATCAAATCCATATGATTCATGTCTAAAGCACCTAATGTCCAGGTATGACAACAGACATGTATATTTATTGCTGATTTATCTCCATGTTAAAGTAATGTAACTTGCTACTATCTAAATAGGTGGCAGTGCACATTAATCATCTGAGACTAAAACTAACAGTTCAGCTTATCATATGCAAGAAAACCTATTATCCCTTGTGATAAAATCTGTGAATGATTTTCTAGCAAAATGCTTGATGGTTTTTTAATTCGTTCTAGTTGGAATTAAAATCTTGTCTTCGATAAATAGTTACTTTTATATTTAATTGTATTAAGTGGCTGAGGAATATCTGATACACTTTTTGCTAAGTCAAATTTCAGGCTCACAAGTTCTTTTAGGTCATGTCTTATTATTTTTTTTTGTTTTTTATGAATATTCACGCACATCATACCTTTCACATGGGAATTCTACAATACTTTTTTCTGTATGTGTTAGTGATTGAGATCTAAATCAAATGGAATTGAGAGAACAAAAGAATGTTCCATGATAAAATCTGTACTATAGAGGAGATAATTAGCAATGACCACCATCAACACATCAGAATGGGCTTCAACAATGATCCTTATCAAAGTGCATTCTAACGTTTCAAATTGACAACAATGAATGAGTAATCAAGACATGCTATGCAAAGTCATTAGCACATATTACCCTCCGCTAAGGAACTACGTTAAGCTTATCTTTTATAGATGATTATTTAGGAATCTAGATCCATTGATGACAGGTTAGCACACTCAAAGAGGCCAGTAACTAAAGTTCCTTGATAAACATCTCATTTTCTTGGAGGCCAGTATTAGTCATTTCATCAAAGAAATTAAAGTCAACAAGGAGGGATATCACCTGACACAGGACAATTCCATCAGTGGGCTTAGTTTAGTAGAAATAACTCTCAGGTTAGGTTACATAAATGCAGAAATAAGTCGGTTTGGGTTACAAATATGTTGGGCCTCTGTTCCAAGGCTAGAATCTATCAAATGTAACAGTTAGATCTAAAGGACTACTAGGCCAATCAAACCAGTGAATGGAGTAAAACTCTGAATTTTAATGCAGTTTCTGGTAGACAAGAATAGCAAACAAGCTGTATATTGAAACTATAGAATCAGAAAGTTTTGAAACTACAGAATCAGAATTGCCAAGATCTTTAGATTCATTCTACGGAAAACAATAATAAGGCTGAATTAGGTTTGATAGGTAGTTGCAGTGAGAAAACTAGAAACAGGGCATGTAATCCAAATATATCATCATCATCAAGACCCCAAAAATCATTTTAAGACAAAACAGATTTATAATGACAGATATATTCAGTTTCAGCAAGCCATGACTGAATCAAAAATAGGGGTTGCACCAGGTGTTGCCATGTTGGAGCAAGATAATAGAATAGTTAACAGTAATAGAAATAGGATAAGAGAGAGACCTTGTAATGGATGAGTTACAATAATAGAAATAGGAAAATTCTAGTGAATGATAATATTCAAACAGCCGATGCCTCTTGGTATCATACTCAAGATTACTCTGCTGCAATAGGTTATGACTACCTAATCATATTCTAGAGAACATATTGCCACTAAACAAAAACAAAGTAAGAAACAAGTGAAATAATAGAAATCAAAAGGAAAGTTTGTTCTTGATGCTTTTGTCATAAAGTAAAAAAGACATCAAATTAGATATGTAATAGTATTGCAAGATGGGTTTCGTGGAATGTCTCTGACTCAGAAAATAATCAGAAAACTGAAAAATAAATAAAATAAAAACAGATCCATAGATCCAGAAACATCGAGGAATGGGGATTTTTCAAAGACTTGTACATTATGGTTTACCTGATGATTCAATGAGCATGTCTTAAAGGGCTGGTGTCAAAGTAGAAAGAAAAACCCTTTGTGGCCTTGCTTCTGGAGAAAGATGGGTAATTCAGGGTCAGTAGGTGTTTTGGGTTAACCCGAAACAGGCTTTGTTGACCCTATACAGACAAGGATATAAGGATGAAGACAACCCCAGAAATTTCCCTTTGTGGCCTTGCTTCTGGAGAAAGATGGGTAATTCAGGGTCAGTAGGTGTTTTGGGTTAACCCGAAACAAGCTTTGTTGACCCTATACAGACAAGGATATAAGGATGAAGACAACCCCAGAAATTTTTTTTACATTGGAGAGAAAAGATAAAGTTTCAGAAGAGTTTTGAGATAAAGTAGAGGCTTGATCATCTTATTGCCTCGTAGTAATTGGAGTGGTACCTGTCGTTATCCACAACTAAATCGCATGGACGGCGTAGATTATGCCTGGGATGTAACCCAACAACGTCAATAGCAAGCAAATGAGGAATTCACACTGCAACAAAAAAGGAATAGGAATTATTTCCTAACGAAAACCTAGAGAATGCAAGTCGGAAAAGACTAAGAGAGAGAGATTCATACACTGCAACAACCATGGCGAGGAAAACCGCCAATGGAGGAAGCAAGATCTCTATCGATTGATGATGGTGCAGGCGCTGGTGCAGGCGCAGGCACAGGCTCTCTATCGTTTGGAGGCTTCTCCGTCTCTCCAGTATTGCCTGTGGGTTCCAAGGAGTGAATCCATTGATGATGGCGCAGGCGCAGGCTCTTTATTGATTGAGAGAGATGAGAGAAGGAGAGAGCGAACAATGAAATAGAGATTGAGAAAAAGAGATTCAGTTAGGGTAATCTGAGAAGTGAAGATGAGAATGATAAAGGGGCGAAAGTGAAGACAAAGGAAACTGAAAGAAGAATAAGGCACGAAGGGAAACGTAATGGGGTCGTAGGTTTTCGATCCGTACCGGCGTTTTAGCAAACGCAACAATGAATATAGTATACTAAAATTCATGGCTGCGTTTCCTAGCAAACGTAGTAGGAAAAAGATCGTCTCCAGTCCATCCGGTCATCCAGTAACGATCGGACGGACTAGAATCACAAGACACGCCTATTAATACATAACTCATCATATCGTTAATTATATCCTACAGCGCGGGAATGGAATGCTTCCTACGACGGCATTTTCTAAACAAATGCAATTTTCTAGACAACTAAGCCTGCATTTCCTAAGAAACCCACTTCGTAAACTTCCTATCCTACGGCTCAAGATATTCTACATACACTGCAGAAGGACTAATGGGGAAAACAGAGGGAGGAACTAGAGCCCTCTAAAGGTAAGGTTTAGCATTAGTTTTTGATAAAATCATGTCCAAATCTATTGATACTAACCAATCTGAAACTGAACAAAAACCTAAATGATGGAGCAGAACTAACAAGAAAATAAAATAATCAGCTTGCCTTGTTTGTAAAAGGGACGAGATCGCCCAGTGAGTTCTCCTGTTTATAGCTTAGGCGTAGGATTGGCGGACATCCACGATCTCTTTCGCTGATCTAGTACACAAAGAGTTCCCGAACCTTGGCTACAGATGATATAATCAAAGAAATTAGAAAATGAAAGAACAAACTTTGCTCGAGAGTAAAAATACAATTAAAAATAGATAGAAAATGAAAAAACAAATTATCGATTGAGAGAGTTGGAAGAACCAGTCATGAGAAAAAAGCCGGAGAAACAAAGAGAGAAGGAGAGAAAAGAGGAGAAACAAAGAGATTCAGTTAGGGGCGGGGACTGGGGTGACTTGATTGAGAGAAAAGGAGAGAAGGAGAAAAATCGATTGAGAGAAAAGAGAATCAATTGAGTGAAAAGGAGAGAGAAAATTTGAGAGAGAGATTCAGTTAGGGCAATTTTCAATGAAGAAGGAGGAAATCTAAGAGGCAAGGTGAAAATCAATTAAGGCGTAGGGAGGAAGGGCGCGAAGATAAAAATATTGGTTCGTGGGTATTCGTTCCATACTTGCATTTCCTAAGAACAGCCGCCGAGCATCTGATCAAAAGCTGGAATTGGAAGGACCCTATGACGGCATTTCATAACAAACGCCACTGTGTAGATGACCTATGACTGCGTTTCTTAAAAAACGCCATTTTATATTGCTCTTACGAAGGCGTTTCGTAATAAACACCGCTGTATACCTCCCTACTACGGCGTTTTATTGTAAACGCCGCTGTATACCCTCCCTACGATGGCGTTTTATAGAAAACACCGCTATTTACAATCAATAGCTGCGTTCAATAAGAAACGCCGCTATAAAAATGCCGCCATAGACCCTCATTCTCGTAGTGTGTATGACTAAGGATAAATACATCCCTCACTTAAAGCAATCACCATTGATCTTGGTTCTAATCTCACCAACCTCATCTCATAAGCATAATACCAAATAAAACAAAACGAAAAACAACACTTATTTTGGAAACTTTAAAATATAAATGAATAAAATACAACACTTTTCATAAAAAAAATTTTCCGGATAGTAGAGCTCCAAAGAGAATTGAACTCATGATCTCTTCATTTTGAGGTATCGGTCTTTTGCCAACTGAGCTATCCCCGTTAGATTCCATCATTTTGTTTTCTTTCATTCTGATGGAACAGAACATTGTTGCTGACTCCTTAGCCCAGATGAATCTATCTATGATGTGTACGATAGTTTAATCTTATTCCACTCCATGCATGGTTGGTTGAGGCTTGTTCAACAAGATATGCCCATGTGTTGTATGCATTCTGACCAATAGATTTTGTTTTGCCAAAAAAAATCATATGCCCATTCCACCCTTTATTTTATATTTAAAGGACAAAATGGTATTAGAGAGGGTCATTTTTGTCATCCGACTGCTGAAATGACACCTACGTGAATACATGGCCGAGCATGTAATCTGTGCCTTAAATTTTTTTTTCTTATTGATTTTAGAGTATATTATTTGTTTCTTGTGAAGGCTTGCCTTTCTATTTTATTAATGTAAGAAATATCTACCCATCAAAAAGAAACAATATGATGATGTCTTTCCTACTATAGATATTGGAAAGAATTAATTACAAAAAAAAAATTGGAAAGAATTTCCACAACATCATTATGAGAAGAATCTCTTATACAATACACAAATATGTATACAATAACCGATATATTCTAAGTTAACTATAGTATGAGATTGAGCAACCTGGTACAACCTCAATCAAAATCAAATAGTGAGTTCATAATATGGCTCTCTGCTACTTTTTTGTTTTTCAAAAAAAAAAAAAAAAAAATTCAACTTTTATAATTTAATCCTTCTGGAAAAGAGTCATTTTCTAACTTTAAGGCATGAATCACACACATACGCCTAAGGCCCTAACTTTTCAACCCTCTTTGACATTTTCCATTTTTAACCAATATTGCAAAAGTAAGATGATGCCCATTCTCCTATTGTGAAGAAAAATTCCTTCGGTCTTTTTTTGGTTGCACTACAACAAAAGGCATTTTTCGCTACAGAAATTGGCTATGGTAATCAATTTTCCGTTGTCAAAAATAATATTTAGCAACGGATCCTAAATTCCGTAGTGGTAAATAAGTTTTAAGCTACGGTTATTTTGTTTCGTAACATATACCATTTATCTCTACGGAAACTTTTTTCCATGGCCAAAAATATCATTTTATACTATGGGTATTGTTGGCTCAAATTTTTTTGAAATGGCTTGTGGAGATAGATAGGAAGATTGAGTTTATGTTTTTGAACTTTGATTCTATATATGTATAACTTTTTATGTATATGTATTTGACTTTATTGACTGAGTTTTCTTCTTTATATGCAATTCTACACATTGGTAGATGACCCAACTTGAGGATCTCTTGATCTGATCATGTTATGATGAACTGAATGCAGATGCAGCTCTATCCTCTGACTCCTCCATTAGTGGAGTGTGATATATTATCAGGGTGGTAGAGAAATGTAAGTTAAAAAAAAAAAGATTTTTACCAACGGAAAATTTAGTTCGTAGCCTAATGTATATTATACACCACGGAATATAAGTTTCCGTTGTGTAAAATCAATATTATAGACAACGGATTGTTTTTTATGTTGTGTAAAAAGGTTATTATAAACCACGATATATCGGTTTCCGATGTGGAATGTAAATATTATAGACAACGGGAAATTTCCGTTGTGGAATATTTATTATAGACAACGGGGCTTTTTCCGTTGTCTAAAATCTACATTATAGACAACGGTATGTCTTTTTTTGTTGTGGAATGTTTATTATAGACAACGAAACTTTTTCCGTTGTCTAAAATCTACATTATAGACAACGGAATGCCTTTTCTGTTGTGGAAAACATATACACCCATGGCACTCAGTTTTTCGCAGGGGAAAATCGTTACGGAATTTTTGACAACGGAACGACAATGGAAATTTTTCTGTAGGAGTTTGTTTTTGCCAACGGAAAATTTCCATAGCAAAAAATGCATATTGTTGTAGTGTTGAAGAAAAAATTTCCTCGTCAATGAATATACAACATGGAAATCTGATCTACTATTATAAAGATAGTATACCATTTAAGGAAAAGATCTCTACAATGCCACATTACCCTGAAGCTGGATTTCACTGCACAGGCCTCCACCAAAGATGGCTGGCTTATTACAAAATTCATGCATAAGGGTAAGGAACTTTTGATGAACTTAAGTGAATGTGTGTAAGCCTCGTTACTCAGAAATACCCAGTACTGAGCACAATGAGGGATACAAAAGTATTTTCAATAACTTGCATGATAACATTATTATTTCAAAATTTTCTATTCTTTTTTGTTCCTGGGAATAGAAAAAGAGTAGAAATTTTTGTGCTACCAACAGTTCAATTTTGTATTCCGGGGAATGAATTAATGACCATGGAAGAGAAAGGATGAATTAAAAAGAAATAAAGAACATATGTTTTTTCTAATCCCGGGAGAAAAACAAGGAATAGAAAAGAGAAACCTGATTTCACAAAGAAACTTCTCTCTGCCCTCCATTATCATGGACCCTTGGCGTGAGTTGCTAGCATCACCCACGGCGAACGTTAGGGCGTAGACCTTGCCTGGGACGGTTCAAGCTACCTGTGTGACAGCTCCATCGGACGCTTCAACTCCGAGACGGTTCTTCAATAGTCTCTGTAATATTTAACATGAATGAACAAACAAACCACGGTAAAGGATTTCCTCAACACCTGTGTCAAATTATATTTTTGTCGTCTTAGTAAGAGACATGCCCATATTTTTTCACGATAATATCACTAACATGCGTTTAAAAGACATTCAAACATTAATTAGACTGATAGAATAATTAAAAAGACATTTTCACCTCAAACACCATTCCCTTTGATAAGATGGGCAGTGTAGATGGCTTGGGCATAAGCCACAGATATGTATCTTATAAATGTCACTCTTTTGGCTCAATCACTTGGAAGACCCTGAAATGGACTTTCAGGTGGCCTGTCATCTTGTGGCTCTGGTTTCCGCCATTTGAGTAGCAATAGGAGCATCAAAGCCGATTCCGAGGAAATGAAGCCCGAGTTATGGCACGGAAAAGTGCCTCCAGTCCTTGGTACTTTCTGGGGATGCTTCTGTTGTTTAAGTACTCATGCTTCTTTTAAAGATTCGTGTCTTAGAAAGAAGCAGCAATTAGAAAGAAGCAGCAACTTGGATGGGGCCAAGGGCTGGCAAAGTATGAGAAGCGGAAGGTTGAAGATCCGTTCAGACAAATCTTTCTCTTTATCTTCTCGTTTTCCCATTGTCACCGGCAACCACTAATCACAAAAATAAAATTTTCAAAATACAGGAAGGAGAAAACACATCATCTTAGTCATTTGCTGTTGAATTCCAGGGATCAGAAAAAGCAAGAATTCCATTGAATAGTGTTACGGTTGGAAATCATTCTACTAATCTGCGACTCGGATAACCTGCAATTACATAGATTAGATAAAAAGTTGGGCGACTATGCCCTAGGTACACTCCGATACCTCAGGTAGACTCCCAATGTAAACAATGAAGAGGTATCACAGGGCTACTCTAGTTTTAGAGAGGACGATCATAGAAAGAGCTTGAGGGCAAAGAGATGAAGTAAGTGCTTTACCTTGGGGGGACTATTCATATTTATAGGTAGGAGCTAGAGTTGCAAAGGTACCCGGACTCCGCATGCCGTATCCAAAGTGGACTGCCAAGTCTCACAATGTGAGACACCCCAGTCATAGTCTCCAAGTCAGAGTAGAAGACCTTAACGATAAGGACCTCCGAGTCCCTCGGGATGAGGATGACAGGTGTCACTGTGCAAATGTCTTCCTGTGTCACACGTCGTAGCTTGATAGGAGTAGGATTCCACTCCGAGTCATTTGGAATACGAGTGAGTCTTACGGTGACATGTGGCCTTGAAAGTGTATCCGACGGGATAATGTATCCCAATAGGAATCTATCACTAAGAGATATAAGCCGAGTGCAATTGCAATAGGCCAAGTTGATCAAGGCTGAATAGTGTGCCAAGTGTCAGCTTTTTATTGGGGGATATTTTTCTCCCCTAACAGCAATTTAGGGGAGGGAAGCAGGAAGGAGAAACTTAGTCATTTGTCATTGCAAATTGCAGCGATAGCAGTTCGTCCTCAGGAATGGTTCGAATGTGACAATTGGAATGAGGGTACATAGGAGGCGCAGAGCCGCTTTCGACAACGTCATTGGTGAGCATTCCCTTACTCTGATCGATGGAGCCACTGAATAGGTTAGCAGGGCAGGTCATGCAAACCCCTAGCTTGCAGTCATGAGGGACGGACAAGCCAGAATCGATTGCCTTAGAAAGGATAGTCTTGTCGGAATCCACCTCCAGTGTTGTGGTGTTGCCGCTGATGGAGGTAATTTTGCCATTAAAGAATTTAGAATGGTGACACATAATCAGTTAACGACCATCACCTAACGGAGGGGGTCTGACTGAACAAGGTTTCATAAACTAAGGGGTGTTAGTGACATTATTGTGAAAAAAGGGGACACGTATTATTAAGCCAAACTACAAGGGATGTGGGTGAAATTCTCCCTAAATTTTTTTTAGTCAAATTAAATTTCTATCATTTAAAAAAGGGATATCTTATTAACATCGATTGTACCATGAAAAAAAAAACCCTCACCCCTCTATTTCAAATACCAAAATGCCACCTCGTATTTTGATGTTTCCGTGATGGCCCAATGATATCCCATGGAAAGTTATTGATGCCAATGAGCCATTAACACAAACCAGTGTTAACTACTCGAAAATTTCAAAAACTATGACAATTATCGATTGTAATAAAATAATATGTTATTTTTATCAACCGTTGTGTTATAGGTATAAAAAAATTATTCTTAGGTTCGAAAATTTTCAATTCCCTTCTCTTTAATTTCCATTGCAACCTAACTGAGCCTTAAGGAAAAGATCCTCTCAACACTAGTGTGGGTGTTCTTTCTCATAATCCCTCACATAACTCACGCACTCTTTCTTTCTAAATGTGTTTGTCTCCTCTCTTGGCCTTATAGGACCCCACTGAAGATACCTATTTATGTATTATGGGAGATTCCCCCCACAATGACACTATAAGGACTCTCTCTAGTATTTATATTGTTTACATGCATTTCAAATTCAATAACATATCTTAAACCTTGGCACTGTAGCCTAGCTACAATAAATTAAATTCATTTCCCACCCTTTTTTAGGTAAACAAAAACATGGATGAAAAAAAAAAAAAAAAAAAAGAGAGGGAAGCTTCTATCAACCACACGTACCCATGTATACCCAATAGTGGAATCCACTGTTTGCAGTAGTGGATGACTACCACCTCCAATTTCATATTTTAAAATTAACACTGATGCAAGCTACATTTCGGAGGAGATTGGAGAATTGGGCTATATTTTTTGGGATCATATAGGGTCTCCCTTGTTTGTCATCTCTGAGCCATACGGTTTCTGTCAACCTCTTATAGGGGTGGCTTTGGCAATTCGAGCGGCTTTGCTTGACGCGATAAATGAAGGAGTTGACAAGCTTCAGGTTGAGTCAGATTGTTTGCTTGTAATAAATTATTTGCTATGAAAGCAACTCATCTTCAATTATCAGTGTACAATGACTCTAGATGACATTCTATATCGTCAGCCTTACTTTCAACATTGAACGTTATGTCATGCCATTCGGGTGAATAACAGCAGTACTGACTCCCTAGCTAGGAGGGACTTGTCAATGTCGTGTGCGGCGGTTTGGCCTAATTACAATCCCTGGATTCAGTAAAATTTCTGGACTAACGTCCTTGTGTACAATACGGATAAATAAATAAGTCTACTTTCATACAAAAAAAAAAATCCCCAACAAAAAATTTAAAATATATTTTTTGAAAGAAGAAGAAAATATTAAATAAAAAATAGGGACAATTTTATGCACCTCCCTTGTACTTTGCCTAAAAGGCATCCAATCCCCGAATTCACAGTTAATTACAACCGCACCCCACTCTGTTAACTTGACTAACAAAAAATGTAAAATGACTCATTTGCCTTTCTATGATGAACCCCCCATTTCCTTTATTTTTCTTTCCTCTGTGCTCTACAAGATCTCGTCTTTATAAGGCCTAGTTTTTCACCAATCTCAAGGCCAGAACCTCCAATCCTTCCTCCGTCATCAAGTTTTCAACCATGAGATTAAGGTTATCTTTAGTATCATTTTTGTTTGGGTAATTGATTCATACCACCCTTGTAGTTTACACTAATTCCATATAACCCCAAAACTTTTTGAATCAGACAACTTACTTTCTGGTTCAACCGGTCTTAAACAGAAAAGGTAAATATACTATTTTACCCTTTGGACCACTTTTACATATTTGTTGAAATGTCAAAATTATCCTTTCCATTCTTATTTAAAAAGAAAACAAACAGTAATTGTTTCGTCGTTGGAGTCGTGGACTGAGGAAAAGCGCTGGGTTTGGAAGATCTTCATTCCACCGCGGTCGACTCCAAACCCTAGCATCTGATCAGGTGGTGAAATTACAATCGATAAAATATATTTAGAGAAAAAAACAAAACTCCTTTGCACGGCGAAAACAACAAAAAATTTGGTTGACAGTTCAGTTGGAGAAGAATCCCTCAATCTTTTCAAGACTCCATTGACGAAAAATATAAACAAAGAGATGGAAAATATAAACAAAGAGAGGATTATCGGGTTGTAATTGGTTTGGTTGGAGAAGAATCCTATAGTTTTTTTCTCTCCTTTACAGCCCAAAAATCTGAATAAGCGGTGGTGGAGGAGAAGCTCTTTTCTACTATTCTTCCGACAAGGCGTGAGGTATCAGCTTCGTCCTCCATTTTACTGCTCGAGACACCTGGAAGATTTTGGATTGATAAACTTTTTGTGTTAGGCTCCTTGTGTTGCTTGACTTCTCCATTAGATAACTTGAGAAACAAAACTGAACCCACATGTAAATATGAAGTATTCACTATAATATGCAATTCCACAAACAAAGCCTTGCAGGGGAGCTTTGAAAGTGGCAAGAGCAGAACTCCTATGCCGCTTATGTACCATTTGGCTGAAAGCCTTGCAGGGGAGCTTTGAAAGTGACAAGAGCAGAACTCCCTGCTTATGTACGATTTGGCTGATGGATTATCAAAATTGTTAAATTTATGTGGGCTTAATTAATTACCTAAACTAGTTAATTCAGTGGGAATCTGATTGACACGGTATAACCGGCTTGATTTGATTTGTCACATGGTATGAGATAGGTTTGGTAACCCTAATTCTATTGTGGGAAGGGTTTTAGGGTTACATCTGTATTCTATAAATACAAGGTTAGAGTCCCTACAGCCACGGTCAATCAGTTCTCTCTGCACTCATTAGCAAGAGACATCAGGATATCCTCTGAAGACTGTGGAAGACTGTAGCCGAGGGATTTCGATCAAAGCTTAGAGCGTCGTGAAGTATATGGGAAATTAATCTCTTCACAGACAAGTATGTCTTTATGTTCATTATTTATGGCTTCTCTATTGTATTCTAAGGTAACTGTATGAGATTGGAATGAATTTCATTGAAACCCTAAACACATAATTTTCTAACATTATTAATATTGATCCATTTTAATCAAAATTGCCTTTAAAAACTCGAAAAATGGAGCACACGCTGGCCCATTGGCAGTCGCCGATCCTATACTACACTTTGATATTGTTATAGGGGAAAACGATATCATTTGCGTGATACTTTCACTATAAACACAATTTTTAACCATGGACAGAAGAGGAGTGAAAGGGTTCATGGTAAAATTTCTAAGACTCCATTGACGGAAAATATAATCAGAGAGAGGATTATTGGGTTGTAGTCGGTTCGGTTGGAGAATAATCCTATCGTTTTTTCTTTCCTCTACAGCCCAAAAATCTGAGAATAAACCTTCCATTTCTAGAATCTACAGTAATAGGAAGGGAAACCCAGATAAAAAGATAAGTAACAACATTAAAACCCCAGCAACAAAAACAACTGAGAAAGGAGAAAAACACGGATTTCTTCTCTCTATTTCTCTTTCTGGCAAAAAGCTCTCTAACGGAAACCAGGTGATTCTTCGGTTGAGCTTTACTTGTTTCCATTTCATGAAATCTGGAAGAAACCAAGGGTTTGGACAATAATTAAGTATGCTTCAAGCAAAGCGTACGCAGAGACGAGGCTGAGGGTCAAAGGGAGGTTTGCGTAGTGGACTGATTCTGAAGTAGAGGTTGATACGCTCTACAGCTGGTATTGCTTTCATGGCTGATACTGGTTGTGGTATCGTCCCTTCCTTTTGATTCATGAAGAAGAAGGAGAAGAAGAAAGGGTCTTCTGGTTTTTCTTAGCTCTTCTAAAATCTTCTACAGAAAGGTTTTTAGACTTTTGATCTTGGACTGAAGGGTAGTTTGGTTATTTTGTTGCTTATAACTTTGTACACATCATCACTAAACATGTGTTCTATATTTATAGTCTTAGTAGTATACACGAAACGGTAGTAAGAGTTCGATTCAAAAAGTTTTGGGGGTATATGGAATCAATGTAAACTAGAGGGATGGTATGAGTCAATTATCTTTTTTGTTTTTGTTTTTGTTTTTAAAGATGTTTTTGATTTTGTAGATGTTCAGTATCATTTTTTTGGTATTGTTTATGAAAAAATAAAAAAAAAAAACGTAATAATCAATGACTTTTTACCAAAAGATTTTTTTTATACGAGATATTTAATGATCATGTGTTTTAAGTGAGAGTTAAATGGTAAAACTAGCATTTTTTTTAATAAATTAGTTTTTCATCCGCACATCTTTCATTCTCCCTCTTTCTTTTGAGGATTCACCCACCACAAAATATTTTTCCTGCCGTTCAACCTTTGATCATGTCAATTATAGCAAAAAAACAGTAAAGGGCTTCAAATTTCAAATCGATCAGAGAAGGTGATCATTATATATTGAGATTTGAAAATTTCTACAATTTGAAGAAATCCAACTATTGTTTTTGATCTCAACCAACTCAATTGTATTTTTTTGACCATTCAACCTCCAATCAGATCTGTTGGATGTCAAGACTAGGAAAAAAAAAAACAACCTCTGTTCAGATCCATTGGATGTTAATGCCAGGAAAAAACAATAAATGTATCCAAATTTCATGTCGAGCGGATAAGGGGATCACAATACATAATGGTTTGAAAATTTTACAACTTAAAGAAACAAAAACATATTTTTATTCTTAATAGAATACCAAACTTTTTTTTTTTATTCTAAAATATATTTGCATACATTTTATTTTTAATCAAAAATGATTTCAAAAAAACCTTTTGATAAATAGATAAAAAACAATGATACCAAAGAGCCACGCTATAAGGTAAACACTTTTATTCAATTTGGATTGTAAACGAAGAAAGTTGTTGCTAGGGCATCAACATAACAAACCTGCCCGGGTAGTAGTTGTTCAAAAAAGTGAGTGACGACCAGAACATTGTCGAGAAAATCTACATCGAAGACTTCTGTAACGTTCAAAGAAATCCTGGTGGATTTTTCTTTGCTGGGTTTGCTGAAGGAGGTGGAGACCAAGGAGGTGTTGACACTAAAGGTGCATGGTAGCTCCACCAGATTAGACTGGGTTGGTTTCTCGGCTATTCTGGTTTCTTACTCCATCTGCAAATCTAGTTTTTTTTTTGTTTGTATAACTTAGTGACCCTAGGTATACCGAACATATAACTAACAGATTTCAAAATCCATTTACAGTAGTCTATTTATTCTGTAACTCCCGACATTTTCTATATGACTACATTATGGAATGCCTATGCCAAATCATTTTTTCGAGGCAACCAGCAATATCTTCAATGTAAATTCGATAATCTAAAAAATCTGGAATTCAAAATCTTATTTTTTACAAGAACGAAAACCTTTTAATCTGTTTTTCCAGAAATCAAACCGCAATTCACACCCAAAAACAAAATTCAAAAATCAAGGTTAACCTAAAAAAACACTTGGTTACTGATGACCCACCTCTTCTTCTTCGTCTTCGTCTTCGTCTCCCCCTTCTCTTATGCTTATCCTCAAGCATCCTTTAGTAGAGAACATCTAATCCATTCTCATAAAAAATAAAAAATAAAAAAAAGGCCCATAGGCACCTCCTCCACTACCAATTCCGGTTAAAAAAGGTCTTCTAACACCTCCTCTTTTGTTAAATTTAAAAATGGTAAATGGTAACATAACTTGATAGAAGGGTTGTTTAGGCATAAAAAAATTTAGAGAATACCATGTCATCAACTAACTGACCTATCATAATGAACAGGATCTATATGATACGTGGTTAACAAATAAGAGGAGATTCCTGTAATTAACTACAAACTCGGGATTTGATAACTTTAAGGCAATGTATATGGGAGATGCATGAAATTTTTTCGAAAAAATATCTAACAAAGGTAATATGATAAGCTGCAGTTTATGGAAACTTTTCCCATTAAAAAAATCCACTTATATTTGAAGTAATCGAAATTGTGACATGATGTATGACACCTTTGAAGCTTGTAGGATCTGTTTCCTTGTGAAAGGTATTGATGGAAGACCGATTGATCGAACAAAATGCACCTCAATTGTCAATGACAGATTGCTTGTGTACAGAAATTAGCTAATGTCATATGTAATCTTATCCCCTTTGGCCTTTATTCCTCTTGATTTCGTCTTAAATAAAAGATTGCAGGCCTAAATGTTTAATTTTCTAGAGAGTATCATATAAGACTCATTTGCACGATAGGCTTTGACCTAATTTTATTATAGCTTTTAATCTCAAATTAATTCTTGGTAAACAAACTTGGGCAACTCTCCTTTAACTCTACATGACTGAGTTCTCGCTGCAGACTTTGACAGAGAGTCTGCAGCCATGTTTGCTTCTCTGAAACAGTGAATAAGCCACCTAATTTGATAAATATAATACTGAAGGCTCAGTGATTGTTGCTTACATTGCCAAAGGAACAACACCCCTTTTTTGCACTCCATCCACCAATCAAGGCAGACAATGACAACCTTTCTAAAGCATCTCTATGATATCCCATAGTTAGGTAACTGCTGGGACAACCAAAGACTAACCTCTTGACTTTCCTCTGCTCAAAATTCTTGACCGTCTACTTCAAATTTCAAAAATGCTTTTATAGTTCTTCATTTTTTTACTCTTTCCTCTCTCTAACCTCCCAAACCAAAAATGAAAAATTATTGGGAATTCATTCTATATGAGGGGTCCCCTTATTTTCTTTCACTTACTTCACTCAGGGTGGAGGAAAAGTTAAGGGTGTCAACGGGTTGGTTCGGATCGGTTTCGGTCCAGGCTGAATCGGTGTCGGGTTTTATAAGTCCAGCTCAAAACATGTCCATTAAGAGTTCGGGCTGGGTTGGGCTGCGCTGGACACAATAACTATCGGGCTGGTCCGATGTCGGTTTGTTATTGGGTTGGGTTTATTGAGATGATTTCGGACTGGTTCGGTCCGGACCGGGCTTATCAAGCTTATCGGGCCTATTTTATATGTAAGATATATAACCTATTTTATTATTTCTATCTATAAGATTAGCATCATTCCTTCTATATGCATGTAATTCAAGAATTGAACAATTAACATACTCTTTTCAACTATACATTCATATAATCTTTCCGACAAGAAGTGAATTATAACAAGGTAATATAATCTATCAAAATTTAAAACCATTAAAATTAATAAACTGGGCCCGGATGGACCTTACCGGTGTTCGGGTTAGGTATTATTGGTTCGGGCTAGTTCGGGCTTCTTAACGGGCTGATCCGGTCTGGTTTCGGTTTGGGATGAAACGGTGTCGGGCTTTACAAGCCGAGACCGAAACCTGTCCATTAAGGTTCGGTCCGAGCTGGGTTCGGGTTATATTGGGCTGGCTCGGTCCGTTTTACCGGGCCGGGCCCATTTTTGACACCCTTAGGAAAAGTTTCCCAAAAAAATATTCTCCTCTATTTTTCTGTTTCCCAATGCCAATCGCAGAAAAAGATCCTTGTTGGACAGTATATGCTCCTGCACCCAAACGCAGGATGGGTGAAAATGACCATTCGCCGGAGCATACACTCTCATTGGTCCCACGTTGATTCAAACGCCACACAGCTGGACATATAGAACCTTTCCCAGCTAATAATTACTATTGAGGCTAAGGTATATTTAGTCATGTCCACACCTGAACCACAAGATTAGTGTTGTCCCCATATTTTAAAACTCCCCTTAGCCGAAGGTGGGGGGTTCGAGGGCACAGTCCCCAATCCAAAAAAAGTTTTGATCATTTTACTAGGGGCAATCTTATATTTTTGGGATTTAACGTTTCTCTATATATGTTATATTTTCGTAAGGAGACTATTGAGCATTGGAATAATAGAATCAATGATTGATCGTTTTGCCGCAAATGTAGTCCATACACATTGTGGATGAACCACATAAAATTGATGTGCTATGATTTTAATTCCTAACAGATAGCATTGTGATGTTAAAAATTCATTCCAATGTTTCCATATGGTTTCCATATCAAATTGAAATCCTTAGTTGTAGGGCACTTGTAGATACATTTCATTCAACATTTTGCTTAGTGCAACATCTTTTTATCCGTAAAAAGTTGATTGAATGCAGCTAAATGACATCGGCTAGAGAAACTTCAATATTTCATATGAGCGTACATTTTTTTTTTCTTTTTTCATTCCAATAAGTTCATGTCAAACTAAATATCCAATAATTAGTGGTGAAATTGGTCAAGCAAAGGGGATTCACATTCTCTCCTCCCAAAGATTCAGGAGGAGGGGGGACGTCTCGGTTGGATGGCCCACATGTGACGCTTGGGTGAATCCGAACCCTCCATTCGAGCAAATGCCGAGCTAACAAGCTGAGCCGACAGGAGGTGTTGGCTCGGATAGAGGGCTCGGATTCACCCAAGCCCCACGTGTCGGCCATTGAACGGGGACGTCCCCTCCTCCCGAAGGATCCACATCCTCTCCCGCCTGAGTTTGGGCATGAGAGTTGGCGGCTAGGATGGATGGCCGCCACCAGACTCTCGGGTGAATCTGAGCCCTCCATCCGAGCAGACACCCCTATCGGCTTAGCTTGTCAGCTAGGGTGTTGGCTCGGATTTACCCGAGAACCAGGTGGCGGCCATCCATCCGGGCCACCAACTCTCCTGCCCAAACTCAGGCAGGGAGAGGATTTCTATACCCTCCCAAACCTCTGGGCGGAGAGGATGTGGATCCCAAGCAAAGGAGCTAAGTTGCCGAGAGAATAACTAAATATCCAATGACTAGGTTCTCTTTGGTATGAATTATTGAATTAATTATATAATACATTATGACATATATAATTGTTTGGTATAATTTATAGTATTTATTTATATTTAAAATAAATTAATATAATCTAAAATTTACAAATAATTTAGAAAGTGTTTATCATTATCATGATAATCTATTTTATTTCTTTATATTTAATCGTATTAGACGATTATTATTTATGATTCATAATTTATTCCCATAAATAATTCATAAATATAAATATAAATTATACTGAAAAGAACCTTAATTAATAGTCATTGTTTCGGCCCTGATCCGTCCTGTGAGTCCACCAAGCTGACTAGACCTGCAAGACAAGCAAAGACAAAGGGAGGCGGGCCAGATGCCCCGGGTCCACTCCGATGCCAAAGTTAGGGCTCTGTGAACAGTCAGTGGGCTCAGTGTCGAGCCCACGGAGATATTCTAGAAAGATATGTGGGGTAAGACGAAATTCTCCGTCCCAGATGTCAGAGCGTTAATCTCAAGAATGAGCTATGAATAGTAAATGTTTTGTACCTGAAATCTCGAAATTTATCCTATTTATAATGAATAGTGCATATTTTTCCAATGTTTGAGTTGGTGAAGGAGCTTTCTGGCGTCGAATAGGGGATCTCCACGTGACTCGTTGGTCAAGTCCTACGTGTCGAGGTTGTATTATCTACGTGGTATAATTCCCTAACACTTGCCTCGTTGCCCTGTTGAATCTATAGGGTTCGACTGAGCAAAGAAACCTGACCGAACCTCCCCCTAACAACTTGCCTCGTTGCTTCGCTGAATCCGTAAGTTTCGGCTTGTGCAAAGAAGACTGATCAGACCTCTTCCCAACAACTTGCCTCGTTGCTCTGTTGTGGTGTTTGCTGTATTAGAGACTGATGTGGTTCTGGAATTTTAGGGGTGAATACCGAGGTGGGCACTGCGGCTCAATCACCTCGGCCATTGTAGAAATCGTAAGAAGGTCGATGTGGAATGACCGATTTGAGATGACCGATGTGGAATCCTCGATGTGGGATGACCGATGTGGAATGATCGATGCGGGATGATCGATGTGGGATGACCGATGTGGGATGACCGAGGTGGAATGACCGATGCGGGATGACCGATGTGGAAAAGTGTTATATTTGCTTTCATTTATTTTCCTTTGATTATGTCCGACGTAAAGAAGTTAACTAACTGTATGCCGATGTGGTATGCCGATGCGAGTTCGTCAAGATTCTAACTCTTGGTTGTCTACCCTCCTTGGCCCAATGTGTTGTCTAGTTGGTGAATTCTTTGGGCCATATGGGTCTCAATTCACTACGGGTCGATCTACTCTCATGGGCCAAGTCTGTTCGACTAACTTCTTGGCCGCATGGGTCTCAGTTGGGCTCGGAGCCGATCTACCCTCCTCGGCCAAGTTTGTCCTACTGAGCTCTTGGCCGCATGGGTCTCAGTTGGGCTCGGAGCCGGTCTACCCTCTTCGGCCAAGTCTGTCCCTTTGACTCTTGGCCGCATGGGTCTTATTTTAGGCTCGTAGCCGATCTACCCTCTTCGGTCAAGTTTGTCCTTTTGGACTCTTGGCCCTATGGGTCTCATTTTAGGCTCGTAACCGATCTACCATCTTCGGCTAAGTTTGTCCTTTTGGACTCTTGGCCGTATGGGTCTCATTTTAGGCTCGAAGCCGATCTACCCTCTTCGGCCAAGTCTATCCTTTTGGACTCTTGACCGTATGGGTTCCACCTTGGCCATTTCTTGTAGCTTTAAAGTCGTTGATTAGGAGACAGGAGTAGAAGCCAAATGGAGTTTTTCATTATCGTATAGGTGGCCACAACGACCAAAGTACAACTTTTGAAAATATCACTGATAAAATTTGTAGAGATGCTCTGCGTTCCATGCCCTAGGGAGAGCTTTTCCATCCATGTCAACTAGGTGATACGCTCCATTCATCAATGCCTCGGTAATCTGATATGGTCCTTCCCAATTGGGGGCCAGCTTGCCTTGATTGGTGGGGTCGGATGCGATGGTCCTTGGGAGGACAAGGTCCCCCACATGAAATGATCGTTGACGCACCCTCTTGTTGTAATGCCGGGCCACTTGTTGTTGATGGGCAGCGATCTGGATCTGTGCTTGGTCGCGTACTTCATCGAGGAGGTCCAAGTCGGTGCACAACCCTGGATCGTTGGAAAGTGGGTCGTAGTTGGCGATCCGATGTGATGCGATCCTTACCTCCAATGGGACAACTGCTTCCATTCCAAAAGCTAGGCGGAATGGTGATTCGCCCGTTGCTGTCTTCGGAGTGGTACGATCCACCCATAGAATGTGTGGGAGTTCCTCCAACCATCGACCCTTGGCCCCATCTAACCTGGATTTGATTCCTTTCAATAGGATTTTATTGGTAGCCTCGGTCTGTCCACTGGTCTGCGGATGTTTCACGGCGCCTCGTCGATGATCAATACAGTGTTCTGCACAGAATGCTGCAAAGGCCTTGTTGTCAAATTGCTTCCCGTTGTCAGTGATGAGTACCCTGGGGACACCGTATCGAAACACAACTAACTTGATGAAAAAATCCTGTATTGTGCTTTCGGGAATACTGGACAGTGCCTCTGCTTCAGCCCACTTGGTGAAATAATCTACTGCGACCACAACAAATTTTCGTTGATAGCGGGCCGAGGGAAATGGTCCCATGATATCCATACCCCATGTGGCGAATGGAATGGGGGCTGCTTCGATGGAGCGAAGTGGGGCGGCTGGCAAGTGGGGGACTGGTGCATACATTTGGCACTTGGCACATCTCTTGACGTAGTCAATGCATTCCTTGCGCATTTTTGGCCAGTAGTATCCCTGACGCAATATTTTATGGGCGAGTACGCGTCCTCCCTGGTGGGCGCCGCATATGCCCTCATGGACCTCCTGGATGGCTCGGACTGCTTCGGAGGGACGTAGGCACCGCAGTAGGGGGAACGTGAAAGCTTTCTTATACAAGATGTCGGCTTCCACCACGTAGTGTGTTTCCTTTGATTGTATCCTTCTCGCTTCCTTCTTGTCCTCCGGTAACTTTCCCTATTGGAGAAAGAAAAAATTGGATCGATCCATGATGACTCTGATGTGGCCGGCAATATGTCTTTGGAGCTAGGATCCACAGATGAATGGGATAGAACCTCAGTATATACTGAGTGATTTAAATCGCTCAATTCTGAAGTGGCCAACTTGGACAGAGAGTCTGCCAAAGTGTTCTGGCCTCGGAGGATGTGGCGCAGGGTGAAATACTCAAACTCTGATGCGGCCTTCTGGACTTTCTTTAGGTATGCCGACATGCTTACCTTCTTGGCTTTGTACTCCCCGTTGACTTGCCGAACCACTAACTGAGAGTCGCTGGATGCCTTGACCCTCTTCGCCATTACCGCTTTAGCCAGGCGGAGTCCTACAATCAGCGTTTCATACTCCGTCGCATTGTTGGATACTTGAAATGTGAACCGAAGGGTGTACCGGATTTGAAAACCTTCTGGACTGGTAAGGATATATCCGGCGCCACACTGGGTCTTGTTGGAGGCTCCATCGACAAACAGGGTCCATGGCTGCAAGGTGCTTTGTGGGACTTGATTTTTCGTGCCCTCCCCGGCTTCCTTCGAGGGGGATGATTCTATCAGGAAGTCGGCTAAGGCTTGAGCCTTGATGGCCGTGCGGGGCTTGTAGCTGAGGTCGAATTCGTCTAATTCGACTGCCCAATTGATCACTCATTCTGAGATATCTGGTTTCGAGAGGATTTTCTTGAGGGATTATTCGGTTAGGACTGTTATGGAGTGTGCTTGGAAGTAGGGTTGTAGCTTGCGTGCCGAGGTCACCAACGCCAATGCGACCTTCTCGATAAACTTGTATCGAGTTTCAGCTTTGAGTAAAATTTTGCTGACATAATAAATGGGGTGTTGGATACCCTCTTCTTCTTTGATCAGCACGGCACTTACTACCTTTGAAGAGACTGCCAGGTACAATTCCAGAGTATCCCCTGTCTCAGGCTTAACCAGTAGGGGGGAGATGTCAGATACGCTTTCAATGCCTCGAATGCCTGTTGACATTCGGTCGTCTACTGGAAGGTCTTGTTGTCCTTAAGGGTCTGAAAGAAGGGGAGACACTTATCCGCCGATCGGGACATAAATCGACTCAATGTGGCCACACGCCCGGTTAGTTCTTGTACTTCTTTCACTTTGGTTGGAGCAGGCATGTTGAGGATGGCTCTAATCTTCTCGGGGTTTGCCTCATTGCCACGACTTGAAACCATAAAGCAGAGGAATTTTCCAGAGGTGACCCCGAAGGCGCACTTGGCGGGGTTGAGGCACATTCGTTGCTTTCGCAGTACTCCAAATGCCTCTTCCAGGTCTCAGACATGGTCGTTTCCAAGTAAACTTTTCACCAGCATGTCATCCACATACACTTCCATATTTCTACCAATTTCATCGGCAAAGAGCTTGTAACCAACCTCTGGTAGGTGGCCCCGGCGTTTTTAAGGCCAAAGGGCATCACGTCATAACAAAAAAGGCATCGATTGGTTACAAAGGCCGTCTTCTCCGAGTCGACTGCGTGCATTCGGATTTGGTTGTAGCCTGAGTAGGCATCCATGAAGCTCAGTTGCGCGTGGCCGACAGTAGCATCAATGAGTTGATCAATCCTGGGGAGGGGGAAACTATCCTTAGGGCAATCCTTGTTGAGATCAGTATAGTCGATGCAAATACGTCATTTATCCCCAACTTTTGGGACCATGACGACATTGGCGAGCCACTCTAGGTAGTGAATTTCCTGGATAAATCCAGCATCAAGTAATTTTCCTACTTCCTCATCAATGATCTGCTGGCGGGATGCGGTGAATGATTGCCTCTTCTGTCTTATTGGTCGGCGGTGGGGGTCCACATTAAGGCAATGCTGCGCCACTTCCCTTGGGATGCCTGGCATATCGACCGCCGACCAGGCAAAGATATCAGCGTTAGCCTTTAGGAAATTCACCAGCTCAGTCCTCTGCGGCTCGACGAGGGATGGTCCTATCTGGATCGTCCTATCTGGGTTCTCCTCTGTTAGGGGGACCTGGACCAAGTCCTCGGCGGGTTTGCCTCTTTGCTGCTTTGGATCGTCTCGCAGATCTTCAATTTGCACTTGCAGGGCCTGGGCTGACTTTTTGAAATCCGAGAGCTCGGCCGAATAACATTTACGGGACACTAGCTGATCTGTTCGGCACTCCCCCGCTCCTCTGGGGGTAGGGAACTTGATGACCAAGTGATATGGAGATGGGACCGACCTGAGAGCAATCATTCCGGGCCTACCCAACAAAGCATTATAAGATGAGGGACATCGACGACCAGGAAATTCATGGTGATCCTCGATTCCCGCAGATAAGTGCCTGCCCTGACGGGCAATCGAATAGATCCTTTCACACTGACAAGGTCACCCGAGAAATTGACCAGGGGGTAGTCCACAGGTAGCAACCGCTCAAGCGGGATCTCCATGCGTTGGAAGGCTTGCCAGTAGATGATGTCGGCGGAGCTGCCTGTGTCCACCATGATCTTATGAACATCACTATTTTCTATTCTCATAGTGATCATTATGGCATCCTCATGAGACAGTTCGAATCCGCACAGATCTTCGTCGTTGAAGGTCAAGAAGTCCCCTGTGCGGGCTCTCTTTTCTGGCCATTCAGTCGATTTAACGCTTCTTGCATATGCTTTTCTGGCCTTGACCGAAGTGTTTCCTGCCGCTGGACCACCGATGATAGTCATGGCCTTCCGCCCTTGTGTGGAAGGATAACAAATTTCACTGTCCTCTGAATCTTCTGAGACCGAGGTGACCGCCTCGGCCAATCGAGGTCGGTGGATTTTGATATTGTCATCCATGGCCGAGCTGGCCGTCTCGGCCAATATAGGTCGACTGCTTGACGGACTCTTACTGCGCCCTGGTTCGATTGTTGCTGCTCTGGGAATGTCATGGCTAACCGTTGGGCTACATCTGTGCTTCGCACGCCTGACCATGTACACGCGCTCGTAAGGAATGTCCTCTGTTGAAGGTGGATCGATGACGTGCAATGGAGGCAGCGGTCGCGTTTGGTCCATGCGTTGCCTTGCCAATCTAGGGTCCGTCCTCAGCATTGTCCTCCCCCGAGTTTGTAATGAGTTCAATACTCTGCCTCGTTCATGTATCTACTGGGGGGTGCAAGCGAACTGGCAGAGGATGACACCGATGTCTCGATGTGCCGGAGTGGGTCCTCTTTCTCTTCTTTCCACATGCTGAGCCGGCTCCTGATCATGGTGCCTCTCTTGATATCGGGGCTCAACTGCCCTATCTCTTCTCATATCCTCCCTTGGAAGATCCCTTCGGACTTCTCTTCTTTCACCCCTCCTGGGTTCTCTTTCTTTTTGCCTTCTCGGCTCTCTTTCTGGAGTCTTCGCCTGAGGTAGGGGAGGTTGTCTTCTCCGATCCTCAGCTGCAGCAGTCGGAACTCTCGGAGCATTGTGGTCCACGTACTGCTTGTAATAATCTCGTTGGATGAGGTCTTCAATCTCTGCTTGTAAGTTACGACACTCATCGGTAGTGTGGCAGATGTCGCGGTGGTACTGGCAATACTTGTTTGGGTTTCTCCTTTTTGCTTCGGTCACGATCTTCTGGGGCCTCTGTAAATACCCGTCATTAGCAATGAGGGTGTATACGTCCCCAAGGGACCGGTTGAGTGGGGTATAATCGCTGAATTTTTTTTGGAGTAACCCTCTAGCCCGTGCTTCTTCTCTCCTCGACCTCTTGTTCTCTCCTGGCCGTGTGAGGTCTTGCCTCTCATCCTTTCGTTTGTGCGGAGTATCGACTAGGACTTTGCTCGCTTTGTAGATTTCGTTGGCAGTGGCGAACTTCTCGCACCGTGCCAAGAGTTCCTACAAGTCTGTCGGTTCCTTTTTAGCTATAATCTAAGATTCGGGTAAGTGACCGCTGCTCTCAGTGTGGCAAAGTGAACTGCCTCGTCGATGTCCTTTACTTGTAGTACTTCAAGGTTGAATGTGGCCAAGAAGGCCCTCAGGGTCTCACCAGACCTCTGTCTCATATTCATCAGGTGTGCGCTGGTCTTCCGTTGCACCCTGTTTCCTTGGAAGTGCATTATGAATAGTCTGCCCATGGTCTTAAAAGAGTCAATAGACCGTGGTGGTAGGTTGTTAAACCACATCCGAGCCGCGCCCTTTAGTGTAAGGGGAAAGGCTCTACACATAATGGCATCGGGGTTCGCGTGGAGGACCATTGCTGCCATGAAATTGTTCAGATGGTCGACGGGATCTGTAGATCCATCATAAGAATCTACGGGCGGCATGGTAAACCGCTTGGGTAAGGGTACCCTCATGATAATGTCGGTTAGAGGGTTATCTGTTGAATAATCCCTATCTTAGTCTTGGGTGACTCCGGCCTTCTAAATGGTCTCGACTTTTAAGTGCAACGCTGCCAGTTGGTCCGCTAATGTTGCTGCTACCTCTGGGTTCATGGGAGCACTAGGTTTAACTGCGCCCATGACAACCTCTGGTAGCGTTATATGCCGCGGAACTAAAAGCTCTTCCATTGCGTCTTCATCCAGTCGAGCCGCTGCTCCCGGCTGAGGGCCGAGCCTTTCTCGAGCAGGGATCCTTCCGTGCTGCGACGTTGATCCCGTGCCACTCAACTCTGGGACGGGGTGAGCGCTGGTTCCTGGTCTCGTGGGTCGAGCTCCAACTTGCCCTAGGCGGTGATGGGATTCTCTGGGGAGGCCAGTCTCCCTAGGCCGGTCTGTCGGTGGGACGTCTCCGATAGGTGGACAAGATGTAGCTTCTGCGGCTGGGGTCTGTAACCCTTGTACAAACCGAGTTAGCACTGCAAGCTACTGTGCTACGGTCTCAAACTGTTCGTATGTGACAAAGGATTCATGCGCGGGGGCTGGGTCAACTGCGCGTTTTCCTCGGTCACGGCTAGGTTGCATTTCAGACCTATTTCCTTCTTCGGGATTTTCCTGTTGATCGATCATAGGGGGTAGGGGCTAACCATCTGGCTCCGTGTTCTTCTTGGACTCATAACTCAAGACTTCTCTCTGGTTTTTAATCTATTGATGTTAAATCGCTTGGACCCCATGGTGGGCGCCAAACTGTTTTGGCCCTGATCCGTCCTGTGAGTCCACCAAGCTGACTAGACCTGCAAGACAAGCAAAGACAAAGGGAGGCGGGCCAGATGCCCCGGGTCCACTCCAATGCCAAAATTAGGGCTCTGTGAACAGTCAGTGGACTCAGTGTCAAGCCCACGGAGATATTCTAGAAAGATATGTGGGGTAAAGCGAGATTCTCCGTCCCAGATGTCAGAGCGTTAATCTCAAGAATGAGCTGTGAATAGTAAATGTTTTGTACCTGAAGTCTCGGGATTTACCCTATTTATACTTAATAGTGCATATTTTTTCAATGCCGCTTTTGCCCTTTGCTCTTGTGTTTGAGTTGGTGAAGGAGCTTTCTGGCGTCGAATAGAGGATCTCCACGTGGCTCGTTGGTCGAGTCCTACGTGTCGAGGTCGTATTATCCAAGTGGTATAATTCCCTAACAGTCATGACCAAATCTCTCAAGGTTAAAGAAATAAGAACATCATCCTCATGGACTGACCTCCAACAGGCAATTTATCCTACAAGACTTTTGATATACTGAAAATATTCTGTGACTTATGGACTAATGTTTGATCCGCTAATGTTTGATCCGAAAGAGGGGAAAAAACCTTATTTGGCCTCTTCTTTTCTGAAAAATAAAGAAAATCATTAATTTAAAATTTTCTACACGACCAATGATTCATACATAAACACTAAGTATTTGTTGAAGGAAGCACTGCCTAAGGGCCTGGCCACGAATATTAAGTTCGCAAGGCTTCAGTTAATTCCAAAATTGATCTTTCACTTTTATTGGGGCCTCCAAGTCTTCATCAAAACATGCGAGCAAGGCTGTTAATCTGCTCTGTTTCGGTTTGATTTAGGATGTGATGAGTAGAAATCAAAACCGAATTAATTATTAATTTTTTTCAAGTTTCTAAACTAATACTAATTAGTAATCGATTCAATTAATCATTTTTCATCAGTTGTAATTATACAGTTATTATAGGCTTCACTTTGTTCATCAGTTTTGAATAAACAGTATCTTAATTGGGGAAACTCACGTTGAGTGAGAAAAAAAAAATCTGAGCTAAATTGTGAACCTATATTTCAATTAGATGTAAACCTATTGAAGAAATCCCATGCTGGGTTTGAAGCACAATCAGACATATAGGCCCAAATTTCTTAACTTAAATGATTTAGAATCAACCGATTTTTATTCAGTTTATCATGTTTAAATGGTCTATCAATTTTAATCGGTTTAGAATGGATGGTTTATTGGTTCAAAATCGAATTGAACCAATTATTATTCAGTTTTAATTTTAAAAAACAAAATCAAATAATGAGTTAATTAATTTTAATTTAAACGGTTCGATTCGATTTCAATAAACTATTTTGATTCAAAATTCACACCCTTACCTGAGAGGAAGAAATAACCACTTCGAGGCAGAAAAAGGGCAGAAAATGGATCGATGCATTAACTCTTACAACTTCGCTCTCGCACATAAGCTGGGTACTTGATATGGAACAAGAACAGCAAAAATGTGAATGGTAATTAATTAGGCTGCATTTGATATGTATTCTTGGAATGTATTCTTGGAATGTATTCTTAGAACTGCATTCTTAGAGTAGAGAATGCATCCTCAATATAGAATGAGAATAAGCAGAAAAACAAGGCATTTCCATTATGGGTTCAAAACGTAGAAAGAACTGATTGGCACGTTCCATAATGGGCTCTGTTAATGAACAAGTTCCATTATCCAAAAAAAAAAAAAGAATACATTCCAAACACTGTTTCTATCATTTCAGAACATATTCTTAACTTATAATGCATTCTAAGAATGCACACGAACACTGCCATGAAAACAAAATGAGGCTTACTAGTAGATTCCACCGAATCAACCCGATATTTTTGCAGAGTGGGTTTTGAAGGAACGGATAATCCATGTTTAACTTGGGTTGGAACCAGTCCAAGGTCCAAGAAAACCAGCTCCAGGGGAGGATATAGGCCCAAATTCTTCCCACGTTTGAATTCAAGCTGGTTATGGTATAAAATGTGTCCAGGGCTCCAGGCCAAGGGTCAAGCTGGCCTCACTAACCCATGGACGGGCCAGATCCTCCATTATCACGTCTGATTTCGAGCTTGTTTTGGTAACAAACCCCAGGTCATAATTCACAAATGACAAATGGGCTTGTTCGTGCATTGGGTCATAAAACGTGCAAAATGGCATGAAAATCCATGCCTAAGCTGGGATAGCCGTACCAATTTTGGGCTAGGAAGTATGGGCTTTTGGTAGGCTTTAGTCCAGCCCATTCCCTTCCAATTTATTTAGTTTTTGAGAAAGTAGACCTTTCTACAGCCAAAACAAAAACAAAAAACAAAAAACTAGAGCCCCAAGGAAGATGTATAAAGGTTGACCCAAAGGTCCTACATGCATGTCAAGTTTTAGCCTAATCCAATAGTAAGAATTGTGATATCACTCTTTCACATGGTAAAAAAGACAGCGGTTTTGTTTGCTTGCAAGGAGAATACAAATATTTGAAGTAGAATTTATTTTCAAGAGAAATTAAGGGTGTGGGGATACATTTCCAAGTGATGGCCACTACAAGAAAAAGGGTTTTTTGTACAAATTTATGAGCGGAAATAATATTCCGTAGTATAAACCTAGTATATACGACGGAAATAATATTCCGTGGTATAAACCGACGGAAATAATATTATATACGATGGAAAGAATATTATATACGACGGAAATAATATTCCGTGGTATAAACCGACGGAAATAATATTCCGTAGAATAAACCTAGTATGTATATGATGAAAAAAATATACCGTGGTATAAACCTGCGTATTAGAAACCTGTACATACTTGTTGTACGTGTAGTTGTACGTGTACGAGTCCTTTTTTTCCAATTTCTAATTCCACGCCCCTATTTTCTCAATTTTTAGTTTTTTCTTTAATTTTCTGTTCAATTTTTAATTCCCTCCTTCTCTTCCCGCGAAGAGATCGTAACTGCCCACGATCGATATATATCTCTCTGTTTCCATGGTTCGCAAACTCTAGGGTTGAATTGAAGCTCGTCGTCGGAGCTCGTCGTCGGGCATTGTCCCTGTCATTTGCTGTGTCTCCATAGATTTTCCCCTTCGTTTTGCCCTTATACGATCCTAGTGAGACTGCCTCTACTTCATTCCTCTTCCTTCCTCAACCCTGCAGATTGGAGACCAGCACCGGAGCCACTGTTTGCAGCACCGCCATCGCCATTGTTTGCAGCACCGTCATTGTTTGCAGCACCAACACCATAGCCGCTGGTACATCTCTTCCCTTCGTTTTATTCTTTTTGTTATGTATATTAGCATGAGACTAGTTGTTGCAGGTAGTGTTATCAATGAGCCTGTACTCACCATGATCCAATTGGTTTTGATACCTTAAGGAAGTCTGCCGCCATAGAAAACAAGGGCCTTCTTCACTCCAACCTTCTTTCCACCAGAGGTTAAGATAGGTTTGTTGGTTCCGATGGCTTTCCAATACCCAGATATTGCAGCTCTGTTAGCTCTGGCTCCATCAGAGTATTTTCAGTCTCTAGGACTGAAGAAATACCAAAACAAACTCAGACTGAAGAAATACCAAAACAAACTCAGCCAATGTCGTTGCATCCATTAAAGGCTCTAGTGTGATGGAACACAAAATCCAGCATGATTGATTTTTTGATTCATTGAAGCTGTGTGTTGGTATTTCTGAAGACAGGAACACTATGTCTGAAATGGTGTTCTTGTATAACATCCAGACCAATAGCAGAAGAGAGAGAGAGAGAGATTGATGGGGGTAAGTAAACAGGGTAAAGATGGGTAGTCACACCATGAGATCCAAAAATATGACAAATGGTCATATCAAAGAGTAACTCTCATGGCCCATCCTCACATGCATGGGTTTTCTCAAGACATCTGATGGATGGATGGATCGATGGGGGAGAGGGGTTCATTCTGAGTAAACAGGTGGGATCCAATGGTGAAACTTGATGAGCAGTAAAGCCTCAACCCAACTACTATTCAGTTAAATATAGAAATCCTGTTTTTTCACAATTGTTAAGAGTGAAAGAACACAGTTTTAAATTTCAGAACTCTTATGAATCCATATTGTTTATTCAGTAGGCCCCCAGTTGCATTACATATAAGTTTATTATTCTTGTTAAGTTATAAGAAAATAATAGCTTAGGATCATAACCTGTCTAATCGGTCCCACTTTGATGATCATTCAACTTGATTGTATGTCTCACACTAATCCTTTGTCATTCCTCTTTAGGTGTTCTTGTATAACATCCAAACCAATAGCAGAACATTTACTGTATGGTTTTTTTTTTCAGTTCTTACTATTTTGGTTTTGAACCTCCATTGCTAAGAGATCAAATCGATACTGATTTGTGTTGGATCTGTATCTCAGGGATCTGTATCTCAGGGATTTTTGGGCTATCAATGAATTTCAAACCATTCACACCAAGATCAACTGACTTGCTGATTAACAATGTCTGCAATATATATATATATATATATATATATATATATATATATATACCAAGTTATGTGAAAGAAAGAGAAAATAAAAGAAAGATTAGCCAAACATAAGAAGGAAGGTTTTTCTTAAATAGTACTTACATTAGGCACTTTTGAACACTTCTGCACAAGGAAACAAAAGATTGTCATGAATCAATTAATGCGGGAACGACAAAATTTGTAAGCGAGTCAGGTATATGTTTATTTAATTTCTTTTGAATGCTCTCTCTCATTCCCATCTTAACTTTTGTATACTAATTTCTTATCCCCCCCCCCCCCCCCCCTCTCTTCCTTTGCAGTGGATTACCTTTGACAACTATTGAAAGGAGTGATATGATGTAGATAATTAGTTACAGTCAATAAAGAAATTTCTATTTCTTATCATTTGTTGGACAGCTTGAAATTGTAGACATACAGTTTGAAGTTTTAACCTTGGACATCTTTTGAATTATGCTCTTTATTAATAGGTTTATCACTACATTATGCTATTATACATGATTTAGGCTTAAGGGGACCAACTCTTGAAATGGATTATTACAGTACAAGTTAGTGCTAGTAGAGGATGCAGTCAAGACAAGAGGAACCTTTTCAATGATCCCACAATACGTTGAAGATTGTCAACTCCCAAAAGCATTGGATCCTACATTGGTGGTGGGTATATATGGATCGTTCTAGGCAAAAGTCAATGTAAAAGAAATCAAAAGATGTAATTGTTAGGTTGTCTTTTGTTGTAAACATTATCTTGATTGAAGAAAGATTTTTTTTATATTTTTATTTGTTTGTTAATGAAGAGGATTATTAATGTTAATGACAATGTGTTTAGGATTGTTAAAGTTGTGAGTTTATGATTATTGTACATATGATGTTTTTGATGTGGAATGTGGTACAGGGAATGAATGTAAATGTGGATTATAAGAAATTTTTTTTTATAGAGAAAAAAAAAATTCAAATGAATTTTATGTATAAAAAAAAAAAAAAAATTCATTACGGTTATAATAAACCGTCGTTAAAAATGACAATTTACCATCAGAAAATAGTATCTTATTCCAACAGAACGAAATTCCCGTCGTAAATACTTCTTATTACGACATAATATTTCCGTCGTAAAAAAGATATACGACAGGAAAAAATTCCCTCTTATATATCCAACCTTTTATGTCGGTTTTGTCCCGTCGCTATTAAGAGTATTAACGATGGTTTTATATTACCGTCGTAAATATATTTTCCAGACGCCGACCAAATCCCGTCTTTAAAATTTACGACGGCTACACTTACGACGGTAATTGGAGTTTTTACGACGGTTTTTAACCGTCAGGAAAAGTTATTTGTGACGGTAAAAACCTTTTATGACGGAAAATTATTTCCGTCGTATATACTAGGTTTATACCACGGAATATTATTTCCGTCGTATATAATATTCTTTCCATCGTATATAATATTATTTCCGTCGGTTTATACCACGGAATATTATTTCCGTCGTATATACTAGGTTTATACTACGGAATATTATTTCCGTCGTATATACTAGGTTTATACTACGGAATATTATTTCCGTCATATAAAAATATTAAATCTGACGGTTTTAACGTACCGTTGTATTAGAGGAATTGTATAAGACGGCTTGTTTTACTCGTCGTTAATGACTACATTTTGCGACGGTTTTATTTTACCGTCATAAAAAATATCCATATACGAATCTCTTTGCCAAATTTTTCTTTCTTTCTTCCTTCCCTTGCCACCTAAACTGAATTAACAAGAATGATAAATCTGACCGTTACTTAGCTCAAATGGGAAAACTATAAAACTCCATACCTTCTTCGTTCTCTTCGGATGGTTGGGAAGGATCTCTCTTCCTTCGAAAGCAAACTGAGTTTTTCATTCATACTTGTTAACTTATGCATAAAGGAAAGACGAGAAAATATTTACATGGTTCGAACTTCTACCACAGAAGTCTACTCTATGGTGAGAATCCCCAAGTTCTTCATGCTTTTTGGGGAGGTTTATTATCCTTTAAATAGAGGAAATAATACAAGGGAAACTATCCATAGATAGTAATATCAATCCACACAATTTGTACACCAACCAAATCAGCTACTCAACTTTTCTTCTATAAGAGATCTTACCACAATCACCTACCCACCAACCAAATTATCCATCTCGCATCAATCGCACCAACTAGCTTTCCTTCAATAGAAGATCTTATCACGATCATGCTCAATCTAACATGATCATTATCCAGTTAACACTCCCCCTCAAGTTGGGGCAAAGATATCATCGGAAGTCAACTTGATCAACATATTGTGAAAGGATTTTGTGGGTAGAGCTTTGGTGAACACATCTGCGAGCTGATCCTCACTCCGGATATAAGGAGTCTCAATGGTGTTATCCTGGACTTTTTCACACACAAAGTGACAATCCATCACTATATGTTTGGTCCGTTCATGGAAGACAGGATTAGAAGCAATATAAGTGGCTGCTTGATTGTCACAATATAGTTGCATCGGACGGTCAGAAGTCTCAAGATCCAATTCACGTAACAAAGCTCGAAGCCAGACGAGTTCGCTAGTAGTGGAAGCCATTGCCCTGTATTTTGCTTCAGTGCTAGAACGAGCCACAACATGTTGTTTCTTACTTTTCCACGTGACCAAATTGCAACCTACAAAGGTGCAAAATCCAGTAGTAGATTTCCTGTTTGAGGAACTTCCAGCCCAGTCAGAATCAGTGTAACCCACAATTCTCGTGTGATTGTGTTTTCGCATCCAAATACCTCTTCCCGGGCAAGATTTCAAGTAGTGCAGGATGCGGTGAATAAGTTCCATATGTCCTCCAGTAGGTGCTTGCATAAACTGACAGACATAACTTACTGCATAAGAGATGTCAGGCCTGGTAATTGTTAAGTATATTAGTCTTCCCACTAAGAGTTGAAAGCGGCTGCTGTCTTGTAATGGAGTAGTATCAATGAGAAATTTACTATTATAGTCCATGGGGGAAATCGCAGGTTTGGCACCGAGTTTGCCGGTCTCTTTCAAGAGATCCAAAGTATACTTTCTTTGAAAGATAAACAAACCCTTAGTCGATGTGGCTACTTCAATTTCGAGAAAGTACCAATTTTCGTTGATGCACAGCGAGAGATTATCAGATGACAATGTCAAATAAAACAATGATGCCGTTGGTGTTCCTTCTAACAAACATCGATGAATCAGACATACTCCGACGAAAGCTAAAACTTATAAGAGCAGTACTCAACTTACCATACCATGCCCATGGAGACTGTTTAAGCCCATAAATGGCTTTGTTGAGCTTACACATGACTCCAGCTTGATGTTTAAAGGGATGACCAGGAGGAGTGGTCATGTATACTTCTTCTTCTAAGTCCCCTTGCAAGAATGTATTTTTCACGTCCATTTGAAATAAAGACCAACCACAATTTACTGCTACTGACATTAATACTCTCACAGTGTTCATTTTCACGACCGGAGCAAAGGTTTCCTTGTAGTCGACTCCATATGTTTATGTATAACCTTTGGCAACAAGTCTTGCCTTGTGTCTTTCAATAGATCCATCACTTTTGTACTTGATCTTGTATACCCATCGACAGCCAACAGGACGTTTTCCGGTGAGTAGACGTACTATGTCCCAAGTGTGGTTTCTATCGAGAGTTGAAAGCTCATCATTCATGGACTTAATCCATACAGAAGAGACCTTAGCCTCAGCAAAATTAATTGGTTCACTATAATAATCAACTGCTGTCAAGAATGCCAAAAATTTAGAAGAATCATTGTCATAGCAAACATGTTGTTGAATTGGATATTCAACAGTGTGATAGGTGAAGTAATCTCGTAATCTAGTAAAAGGTTGTGACACCCGAGTAGATCTTCTTACTGGCATTGGTAGATCAGTACTTTCTTCAACTGTCTCTGTTTCTGTAGGAACGGCTTCAACAGGGTGAGGATGATCTGCAATAGGATGATCACCATGATCACTAAATTCACTATTGTTGCCTTTGTCACTATTGTCACCATGTACAAGAGGTATGGGAGGAGCAAATTCTCCATAGTCAGTATCAATCTCCCCTTGAATTTTGGTCCTGCCAGGAAAGAAGAGGTGACGTTCAATAAAAAAGACATTACGAGAAATATATATTTTTCGAACGGAAGGATCATAACAGCGGTAACCCTTTTTAACAGAAGAATATCCCAAAAAAATGCACTTGTGGGCCCGAGGATCCAGCTTTCCACCTGCTTGAGAATGAACATAACAAATACACCCAAACACACGAAGGTGGGAAAAATCAATGGAGCAACCGTAAAGAACCTCCAAGGGATTTGGCGTGTAAGGTTTGACTTAGTAGTCAATTAATCAAGTAACAGCTGGTGAGAACAGCATCGGCCCAGTAAGACTTGGGAATATGCCCATGAAAAAGAAATGATCGTGTTACTTTAAGGAGATGGCGATTTTTATGCTTGGCAATGCCATTCTGTTGAGGGGTACCAACACAGGATGTTTGGTAAACAATACCTAGACCTTTAAGAAATGACTCAAATGAGGTATTGGTATATTCGGTGCATTATCAGTCCTCTAGTATTTTATGGGAGTACCAAATTGAGTTTGAACCATGCAATAAAATTTCTGAAAAACTTGTAACACTTCACTTTTAGAGCATAATAAATACAACTAAGTAGATCTAGATTTATCATCAATAAAGGTGACAAAGTATCTAAAACCATCCCGAGAGTCAATTAGAGCAAGGCCCCAAACATCAGAATGAATTAATTCAAACAATTCAATGGAAGTATGATTAAGTGGGGAAAAGTAATCTATGTTGCTTAGAATAATGACATGTCTCACAAGTACTAAAATAAAGAGACAATGAGGGATTAAGGGAATGGAAGACAAAATCAGATGGGTGACCCATTCGCCAATGCCATAGTTGTGAGTCCTTAGATGGATTTTGTTGAACAACCAATGCTGCAGGAGAAAAATCTAAAATGTAAACACCTTAAAGGAACCGACCTTCACCAATCGTCTTCCCGGTGAACTTGTCCTGAAATATGACCTTGTTGGGAAAAATCATAACAATGCAATGTAGGTCTTTAGTAATCTTGCTGATAGATAATAGGTTAGAAGATAGAGAAAGTACTAATAAAACATCAACGATATTTGAAAAAAGGCTGATTTTTTTAATCCCTTCAATATGAACCTTTGCACCATTAGCCACGGTAATAAAGCGTCGGTGACCATTATCATGATGAATATCAGATAAAAAATGCAATGAGCAACACATGATCAGTAGCCCCCGAATCTATGACAAAAGAATCTTTATTAGAAACGGACAGAGCAAGAGAGGCATTACCAGATGCAGAAGTCACAGAATTTGTGGTGGAAGTGGGAGTTCCATGTGGCTGCATAAGCTGATGGAGTAGGGTAGCGAGTTGTTCAATCGAGAATTGTGGTGTGGACGAACTAACTTGAGCAGCAAGAGGTGTATCTGATCATTTATCTTTGGGAGGATGCAAGTGAGGATATAAAGACCAACATCTGTCCTTGGTATGACCATCCTAATTACAATGATTACAACGGAAAGGTGCACGAGAACTGCATCATTTTCCTCTCCTCGAGAGAAAGATCGACCTGTACCACGGGTGTTTCCCTCAATAGCAACATGACTATTGGTTGAATGAGCAAAATTTTCAAAGAATTCACTCATCACAGGTTTGGAGTTCATTACACAACGACGAGTTTCCTCTCGTTGAATAATCGCACAGACATTGGTAAATGAAGAAAGAATAGCACTCATAAGAATTTAACGATTAAGATCTTCATATTCAGGACGAATACTTGCCAACAATTGAAAAATGCAATCCTGCTCTTCACGTTGAATGTAAGTATCAATAGATTGGGCAGGAGGGCGTTACTGACGTAACTCATCCCACTTTTTCTTTAAGGTACCAAGATGTTCTGTAAATGGTTGACTGGGAGGTTGTTCAGCATGAGTAATCTCTTGTTGTAACTCAAAGATTCGAGAGGAGTTATCAACTTGGCCATACATGTCCTTTAAGGAGTCCCAAAGGATCTTACACGTTTCTGAATAAGCAAATATTTCATATATTTATGGTTCCATAGAGTTAAAAAGCCATGACATGACCATATTATCATTGGCTTCCCAATCAGGGAATTTAGTATCCGTAGAGGCAGGATGTAAGACCTGCACGCCACGAACCTGGTCTAACCTTATATTTTCATGTCGTCTCAGGTCTTTTAATCATAATCTCCTCAAGTGAATCAATTGTATGAAGAAATCACAAGATAAGGTAAGCAACGAGTCAAATTTAGTTGGTGTGATTGACTATTTAAGATCGTGTAGAAGCAACCAGTTAAAAACTAAAAATCAAAAAATTTTGGTTGTGTGGCAGTAGTTTTGAGGGGTGTGGTCGACCACACATGAGACCACACGACGTGTGGACTCATATTTTTGACGTGTGGTCGACAGATTCTGCGACCCCTCGTGCAACCACCACGTGCAACCACACGATGCTGAACTGACTTCGTGTTTAGGAAACTTTCTTAATTTGATAGGGACTCTTTCCTAATTAAAGTGGAACTCTATATGGAGGTTTCCCTTTATATAAGGGACGTTCCTTAGCCTCACTCACTCTTTTAGATATCAAATAGAAACCTAAACCTAAGAGAGAAAGAGAAAGGAAGATAAGGGGAAGAAGGAGATTTGAAGAAGAAGCTTGGAGAAGAAGGTTTTGAAGAGAAAAGTTCTATCTCCCTACAGCAAGCTTAAGGTATGGACTTGACTCTGTAGGCTAGATCAGATAGGATAGATTCCTTTTATCAAGTTGATGTGTTGAATCTAATGTAACGATTTCGGTTATGGAATTTCTAATGAAAACCATGAGAAAATAGATTAGGGATAATGGTTAATGAGAAACTGTAAATAATGGCCATAGGATAATCATAGGATGATGCGTCCCTGCTACAAACAACAGGGAACAGGAACAGTCGAAGGCTGCCATGACTTATACTTCGACGTTGGCTCCATACTGGATACAAACCTAGAGAACCATAAGAAGAAAGAAGCTTCCCAAGTGATGAGCCGAGGAATCGACTCAAGAAGAATTCGGATTAAAGATGAAAACTGACCAAACATCATGTGGTTGCAGCCTGTGGTCGACCACAGGGTGACCAGAGGGTCGACCATAGCTATTCTGGAAGTTCCCAGGAAAGGTGCGGTCGCATGGTGTGGTCGCACAAAATGCGACCACAGGGTCTGACCACACAGTGTGTGGTCTCATATATTGCGACCACAGGTTCAACCACACATCCGACCACACAATGAAAGCAAGTATATTTTGAGACTAAAGAAGGTTTTTGACTACTGTAATTTGATAACCTTGAACCCTAACTTAAATATATTAATTGTTTAGGTTCTCAATAGATTCAAAGTGACTTCCAAAGCTTGGAAGAGGAACAAATATCAATCAAAGGTGATGGAACAAGACTTAAACTAATTGGATATTAACAAGCTGTTTTATTTCATTGTGTCCAATACCATGAATGATTCTATAACTGCTTGCTTGTAATGTGCATCTCACATGTCATCCAATATATTATTGTTATATTTTGCTCATGCATATTAATTTCTATCTATTTACAATATGATGATGATGATGCTAGGGATAGACATATGATTGTATGTATGTAGTTAGTGTGCTTGATGCGAGTGGAGCATCAGGGGGAGGACGTGACATTGTGGTTCATCCTGGTCACCAGACTCTAGCTCTATCTCTACTCAAGTCTTGTTCACTGACATCGTCGTATCGTCATTACCTTAGTAGAACTATTACGTCGTAGGGCATCAGGGGAGGTGGTCTCGGACCATGTAGTCTCTGACTCTGTCGGGGGGCCTTAGCTCTATCTCTATGGACGTATTGAGGGATGTTGGGGTGAGGCATTGGATACACTGGATGACATTTAGGATTGGTTAGTTACAAGCCCAGTTTACAAGCCCTCGCCAGTAGGGGCTTACATGTTGGTATGGGTAGGGCATCAGGGGAAGTGTTATGCAGTGTTTGATCCGGACACTTTAACTCTATCTCTATTCCATGGTGGGTGGATGTGGGACGACAATGGTGTTTAATCCATTGGGCGGATTCACACACTCGTGTATAGAGGTGCGGGGGCCTCCAATCCTTTTTATAGCACATTGCAAACTTAAAAACTAGACCAAAGATATGAATTGAATGCATGCATATGTTTGTTGCATTGTTTTATTTTCTCACTGAGCTCAAGTTAGAGAGCTGACCGCGCACAATTCTTTTAGTTTCTGATCTTGCAGGCGCTACCATTGAAGACTTTATTAGTGCACCAACGTATGGAAGTATGAAGGCTATGGATGTGTAAGTTGTGGAGGACGAGCAAGACTTGTCAAGCGAATGTTTCAACTATGTCTACGCTTAGTGGCTAACTTTCGTATTTGGATACTTGTAATATGTATTAAATATGTTTTGTTACTTGGAGATAACCTGTTAAATATTTATTTATCATGTTAGACCTAGTTCATTATTAATAAAACTTTCGCTATTTACTTTATTATCTCTGATTAATATGGAATGTGTTTTGATTTAACATGGTTGGCATAGCCTATACGAGATCCTGATTGAACCGTTGGTTTATTGACGATTCATCATACCATTCTGGTTAGTCCAGAATTGGGGTGTGACACAGGAGCCTTGATTTGACCATTAACGTAACCAAGCTTGGCATGGCCTCCAAGGGCAACAGTTACTGCCCTTGACCATGGCAAGTAATTGCGGCCAGTGAGAAGGATAGAGGTGAGACGAGTGTTCATCTCATGAGAACCAGAACTAGCTTTACTATTATCAACAGTGCTGAAACTAGTCATCATAAATGATTTTAAAGAATAACAAGAGAAAATAACAACTTATCAGAGTATGCAGGCAGCAGACCACAACGAGAGCGAACAAAGTGCCCTAAACACCACGATCAGATCTGCATCCGCTCTGATACCATGTTAACTTATGCATAAAGGAAAGACAAGAAAATATTTACGTGGTTCGAACTTCTACTACAGAAGTCTACTCTACAGTGAGAATCCCCAAGTTCTTCATGCTTCTTGAGGAGGTTTATTATCCTTTAAATAGAGGAAATAATACAAAGAAAACTATCCATAGATAGTAATATAATCCACACAATTTGTACACCAACCAAATCAGTTACTCAACTTTCCTTCTATAAGAAATCTTACTACAATCACCTACCCACCAACCAAATTACCCATCTTGCATCAATCACACTAACCAGTTTTCCTTCAATAAAAGATCTTATCACGATCATGCTCAATCTAACATAATCATTATCCAACTAACAATACTTGTTGCAAATTTCCCATACTCCATCTCTCACCAATAACTCTCTACAGTCCACTTTGAAAATTATTCAAGAAACAAGAAGAATGCATTTGAGTGCTCTTTGTTACAAACCGAATATAGAGAGAGAGAAAAACTGAAAGTAAAACGTAACAGTGTTGGAAACAGAACTCACATTATCTATTTAAAGTACAGATATACTAAAAATATCAAAACCTATCATCTAAGGAAACAATGATACCTGTCTAGAACTCTCTAGAATCTAGACAGCAATCGTAAGTGTCTCTCGAGTGTATCTGGATGTCTTCGGATCTCACTGAGACTCAGACTCAATGGGCTGTGTTGGGCTGCACTTCAGTGGGCTTGATAACATTCTCCATATCCCCGCAAACGCTGTCGCAGGTTTACCCATGGACCAAGTTTGATGCAAATAGCCACAAACTCATGACGCCCTAAGGGCTTTGTAAAATACCAGCGAGTTGTTGTTGAGATGATACAAACCGGGTCACAAGATGACCAAGAGCTATCTTTTCTCCTACAAAGTGAAAATCAATCTCAACATTTTTTGTACGAGCATGTAGAATGGGACTAACTGTCATGTGTAAGGCATTGATATTGTCACAAAAAAGGGTAGCGGGGCATGGCTACTGAAGTCCAGTGTCACGCATAAGGAAGTACAGCCATGTAAGCTCAGCAGTTGTGGTTGTCATAGCCCTGTATTCGGCTTCAATACTAGAACGAGAAACAGTAGACTGCTTGTTCGCACTCCAGGAAATACGGTTGGCGCCTAAAAATATACAAAAGCCAGTGGTGGAGCGCCTAGTATAGGGACAACTAGCCAAGTCAGCATCAGAATAAACATACAGTCAAGAGAGCAATTTCTGACTAACAAGAGACCATACTCCAAAATCCTTTTTACATAGCGAACTATACATTTTACCATCATGAAATGGGTCACAGTGGGAGCATGCATAAACTGGCATACAAGATTGATGGCAAAACTGATGTCTGGACGTGTCATAGTGAGGTATTGAAGAGATCCCACAATAGTCCGATAAAGCCCAATATCATCAAATGGCTTATCATCAGCACTAGACAGGATACTAGATGTACATAGTGGAGTTGACACCGGGCGAACATCTCCTAGCTAAGTACGAACTAGTTTGTCGGTGGCATACTATGCTTGAGACAAAAAAAAGACCAGATGAGGTGTCATGAACTGCAATGCCTAGGAAATAATGTAAGAGGCCCAAATCCTTCATAGCAAATGCTGCACCAACGGATGAATTAAAATCATCAATCAAAGAGGAATCATTACCCATGAGCACCATATCGTCCGCATAGAGAAGTAGGAGAAGAGTCTTGGTGGCATTCCAAAACACACAGAGACGGATCAGAAGTACTACATGCAAAACCATACTCCAATAAGTACCCACCGAAGCGATCAAAAGCCCATATAAAGAGCGTTGCAATTTGCCTGCTAGCTTGGGAGTAGAGGTGTCTTCATAGCCGGGAGGCTGCCGCATCTAAACAGGTGTGGTAAGGAAACCACGTATGAAAGCGTTGGTGACGTCCAATTGCCGCAAGGGCCAGCCTCTAATAGTAGCAAGTGTTAAAACTAACCGAATTGAAGCTGGTTTAATGACGGGGCTGAAAGTGTCCAGAAAATCAACACCCTCTTGTTCTAAGAACCCCTTTGCCACTGGACGAGCTTTAAGACACTCAAGTGTGCCATCTGATTTTAATTTTACCTTGTAAACCCATTTACAGCCCACTATATTTACAGCCGGATCATACGGAACCAAGGTCCATGTATTATTCATGGCTAAGGCAGCCTCAGTGTCCATTGCCGCCCTCCAACCAGAATGGGACAGAGCCTCGGAAATAGATTTTGGGTCTTGAGGAACCACCGACACTGCTAAGGCATATTTGGGGTTCGGTTCAATAATACCGGCTCGTCCTCGGCTAACCATTGAATGGCCAGTTGGTGCAGGTGAAGAACTGGGCTCTGAAATGGGCTGAGTTGGAATGTCAGTGACAGGCTGTGGTTAAGCAAGTTGCTGAAGCCCATTATCGAACTCACATGGTAAAACGTCAGTGGGCTTTGGCAGATTAACATTCTGAGAGCTACTTTCCATCCCAATATTATGAGAACTATTTTCCAGCCCAATATTAAAAGGAGAGAGACCACCTGCACTATTCCCATGGACTGAACTAGCAGAAACATTATGAGAGGGAGACATGGAAAGAACAAATGGAGGAGAAACAGGAGATGAGGAATGATTAGAAGTATGAGAGGGCGATGGACTTAGGAGAGAAGTGGGTGTAGTGTGGATATGAGTACTTACAGATGTATTTGGGACATGTACAGAAAAGTAATGAATATTTATGGTGAGGCACTAAACCATTGTCAGAGACAGGAACATTGTCAGCTGCAAGATTCGGTACAATTGGAGTATAACACTCAGTATTCTCTACGGTATCATCTTGTGGAAAATATGGAGATGCACTTGTATTCTGTGGTTGTGAAGGCGGATTTGAATCAGTTGTATCTGCGAACCACCTTTGAAAATAAGAAGAGTCCAGTGAAGAAACTGTGGGTTGAGCTTGTGACGGTTGTAGAGGAAAAACCTCTTCATTAAAAATTACATGTCTTGACATATACATCCTTTTAGTAGCCATGTAATAGCACCTATAACTCTTGTGAACATCATTATATCCAAGGAAAATACAGGCCAGAGATCGTGGCTTCATCTTGTTCTTGGCATATGATCTGAGACAAGGAAAGCACTGAACACCAAAGACTCTCAACATACCATGGTCTGGATCCTTTTTAAACAACACACTCAAAAGATTATCCAAATTCAGGACTGTAGACTGTAGTCTATTAATCACAAATACTACAGAACTAAAAGCCTCGACCCAAAACCGTACTGGAATATTGGCTTGAGCCATCATTGCTAGCCCCAACTCTACAATATGCCGATGTTTCCTCTTGGCAATACCATTTTACTCTGGAGTAGATGGGCGGGAAATGTTTAATAGAATTCCACATTGTTGAACGTAAGTGCGGAAAGTTCTACTGGAGAATTCACTGTAAGACTTTATCATCTCTAAACTGAAGATTAATGCGGAAGATAAATACCTCCAGTGTGACCTGTCCCAGCCATTGCCCGTCCAATCGAGTCCTCCTTTGATACACTCTGATATGTCTTGCTCCACAAACAAAAGAGAAGAGAGAGGGAAGGATTTCTATGCACTGACTGTATTCCCAGATAGAGAACGTGATGGAGTTCTCAAATTTCTATCAGTGTGCACAGGACCCTACCCATTAGTATTTATAGACCAACCGTCTCATTCCATCAACGATGGACGGTGATCTGGGTGCCACATGTCCCTCAGATCCGACGCTCATAACTCTCCTAATAGGGGATACCTAAAATGGATAGTGGCATGTGGGTCACTCACTCACATTCACCTCCACCATCACGTTGGAAGACTCTAAGTTTACAAGAAAATTCTCTCTCTACCATTCTATGGAAGCTTACAAAAAACATAATAGAATTCAGATTTATGTTTCAAGGTGTAAAACCAAGTATACCGTGAAAACTCATCTACAAAAACAACATAGAAACGGAAATGATTTAAACCCAAACCAGGTGCTGGACCCCAAAGGTCACAATGAACCTTGTCTAAAGGATGTAAACTTTGTCTAGAAGAAGAGGTGAAAGGGAGCTTGGAACTCTTGCTAACTTGACACCCAATACAACAAATGGTATCAATAGAGCCTAACAAAGAAATTTTTCCTAGCTCCTAGCTTATTCAAATGAGAAAAAAATTCTGACTCCATTGACAGCCGCTGATGCCATATAGAGGCTGAAACTGACCTATGCCTATTGGAAAAGAAGGCCGCTGCAACAACTGGATCCTGTGCTTCCGTCTCAGACACATTATTCAGTGATGTAGTAGCCGCAGACAGTTCATAGAGTCCTCCTTTCTTAATCTCCGAATCCAAAATCTCCTTGCTCAAAGTATCCTTGATAACAAAACCACATTTATCAAATTCAAAACTACAAGGATAATCCTCTGTTAGTTTGGACACTGAAAGCAAACTTTTCTTTATACTTGGTACAATCAATACATCTTTAAGTGGAAGAGCAGAAATAGTTGTTGGTATGTAACCGGTGCCAGTGTGTGAAATACGTATACGGTTTCCATCACCAACCATTAGGCTACCAGAACCATAATAAGGAGGAGTGCTTTTATAGAGATTACCTCCATCCTCTGTCACGTGAGCTGTGGCACCTGTACCTAGAAACCAGACTTGATCTTGGGATTCCGAATGATGTTCTGTTAAGGCTTGAGGCATGTCCTCATCTTGAAAGCTATTGTCAAAGCGACTCCAACTTCTTACAGATTTGACAGATTTGACACTGAACACCAGCGAAGGGAGCAAGAAAAATTTTCTTTGCGGAGGTAGATTCAGTTGACACTTCCTGAGTACCAATAATTTTTGGATCTTTATTTTCCTTCATGGACTGACTTGATTGAATACCAGAAGCACCAACTGATAAACATCACCACTAGCACCCGATTGGTAACCAACAGCACCTGACTAATAACCAGATTGATAGAAACCCCCTTCCCTTAGAACTAAAAGAACCAGATACACCCCCTCTTTTGGGATTATTACTCTTTCTTATATAAAAGGCAAAATTAGAAGAAATATCTGGCTAATGGTTCTTTAATCTCAGGTCATGAATTTGCAGAAGGAAATCCGAGGGGGGAAATTTTTCAAATGAAGGACCAAGATTGGTTAAAAGGTAAAAAAACTTTACGTTGGTCAGGTAATGGTTTCCCTTTGGAATTTAACTAGTCACATACCTGCTTTGTTATCATGTATCTATATTTGATAGTTAGATTAGGGAAATTACAAGTTTATCCTTCCTTTTGTATTTTGATAGGTTATAAACTTTGTAACACAGCTCATAATAAAATATGTTAGTCCGGGTTGACACGAGAGGGGGGGGGGTAATTAAATCTCTATATGAGGGATTCTTGAGACCTCCACACACAACAAACACACGGGAGGCTTTAAAATAGTAATTGTAAAATTTTCAAATGAAGGACCAAGATTGGTTAAAAGGTAAAAAATGTATATCATAAATCATTACAAACCTGCTTTGTTATCATGTATCTATATTTGATAGTTAGATTAGGAAAATTACAAGTTTATCCTTCCTTTTGTATTCTGATAGATTATAAATACTTTGTAACACAGCTCATAATAAAATAGTTCGAATCTTTTATGTTCATTACGGCATTTGGTCGAACAAGCGGCGTGCATGCCAACCGCCTTGCGTTGAGCCATTTTAACGTGGTATCAAAGCCTTGCGCGATTTGCAGCAGCCAGCTTGCGCGCGGCATGGCGGCGCGGGGCTGGCTGCGTGGCGCTCGCGGCATGGCTGGCGCATGCGGCGGGCTGGCGCATGCCCTGCGCCGTTGCCATGGGCAGGCCCCTCGGGGCAGGGGGGCGGCGGCGAAAGTGGGACCGGCCCCACCCATCTCTCCTCTTTCTCTCTCCATTTTCCTCGTCTTTCTCTCTCTCTTTCTCTCCACTTCGCTTGAGGGGGCGCATAATCTCTATAAGTTCTCAAGTTTGTTTTTCTGGTTGGATTGTTAAAAAGTCTCTGATCTTGTCAGTGTCTACAGAAGAACTTCTTGTGAAATTCTCTCCGCAACAACCCATTTTTTGTTCTTTGTCCTGTACAATTCTTGCTTGTGATTCAATAATATTTCTTGAATTCTTGTCAATTTATTGTGATTTCTAGTCTGTAAGTCTCGACTAAGCTTCTGCAGCTTAATCATAGTCTGAATTTCACAGTTCTTGGTCTGATTGAACATAGGGTTTCATGAATTTCTTGATTTCTAGTGTGTTCTTGAAATTACCTCTTCAATGTCTTCGATTCCTGCATCTACTGTTCCGTTGTCCTTCAATCCTCCTATTAATTTAGGTTCTAGTGGTGTGTCATCTGTCTCTGTAATTGGTTCTTCTCCATTAACTGTGTTTCCATCAGACAATCCTGGTAATGTTCTTGTTTCCCAATTACTGGATGGGACAAATGATCTTCTGTGGAAAAGATTGATGAAGGTTGCTCTGGTGGCAAAAAATAAACTATGTTTTGTAGATGGTTCCTTCCTCTGTCTAGATCAAAAGGCTGATCCTGCTTCTGCATCTGCGTGGATTCAGTGCAATAGTATGGTCATGGCGTGGATTTATACTAGTCTAGTGAAGGATCTTCACGCAACTATCGTCTATGCAGAGACTGCTCGAGATCTCTAGCTGGATCTAGAGAATCGGTACACTCAAGGAAATGGTCCAATATTGTATGAGTTAAAACAGAAGCTTTCCAACTTTTGTCAAGAATCTTTATCTGTGTTTGGTTATTTCTCTGGTCTGAAGTCACTTTGGGATGAACTCGGCTCCTTTAATGATTTTCCAAATTGTCCGTGTGGCTGTCTTCCTAAACACACAGCACAAGTTGAAGTTGAAAGAGTATTTCATTTCTTGATGGGGTTAAACGAGGTCTTCAATACTATTAGGACTCAAGTTCTGACTATGGAGCCCTTACCATCTGTTACCAAGGCATACTCGTTGGTCCTTCAAGAAGAGAGACGTCATGGGTTTCGGTCTGTTCCAACTCCCATAGAGAATATGGCCTGCGCAGTCAATCGAACGTTTAGTAAATCTAACTCAAGGCACAATACTGGTAATGGTTTCCGGTCTTCTTCTGAGGCAAAAATCCAGCATAATGGCTCAAGAACTCGACCATTTTGTTCTCATTGTCACAAGAATGGTCATACAAGGGAAGGGTGCTATGACTTAAATGGTTTTCCATCGGACTTCACCCATCGGCCTAGATATGGTTCACAGCAGCATTTTCCTCCTTTTCAGCAGTCATATTCTACTCCAAAGCAATACTCTGTCCCACCACACCATCATCCTTCATCATAGCAGTTCAATCAGTCAACTCCTCAACTGCATATGGCGTCTGATGTGTCTACAGAATCCTTACCACATAATGGAATCTCTTTACAGTCAGATTCGGTGGCATAACTTGTACATTCTCCGGAACTGAATCCTCTCCTCCACGGCTCTCCGGCTCCCACGTCCCAATCTAACAGTTGGAGGGGGTTGGAGTTTGAGCCGGCTCACCCCTCCAACGGTTGGATGGGGTGGGAGCCGGGGAGCCGCGGAAGAGAGGATTTGGACGCACATTCTCCTCTGCCTCCTCTTACTACTAGTCAATATTAGCAACTAATGGCGTTTTTGAATACCTCTTCTCCATCAGTTAACTTTTCTGGTACGTATAGTTGTTTTCATGCTACTAATCCCTCTCCAGTCTCCTAGGTTATTGACTCATGAGCTTCCAACCACTTCGCTTATTTTTCTTCCTCACAATCTCATTCGGTGTCTCCTACAACTCATCCCCCTGTCATTCTTCCAGAAGGAAGTAAGTATAATATTACCAATGTGAGTGACATACCTATCTCCTCTACTATCAGTCTAACCAATGTGTTTCATGTTCTTCATTTTGCCTTCAATCTTCTTTCGGTTAATCAATTAACTACTTCACTGCAATGTTCAGTCACCTTTTTTCCAACATTTTGTGTTTTTCAGGCCTTACAAACAAAGATGGTGATTGGAGTGGGTTGCATGACGGCCAGTACCATTTTGAACCGGCATCTCCTACAGTAGCATTATCAGTTTCACCTAAAACCTGGCATTACAAATTGGGCCATTCTTCAGTACACACACCTTCTTGCTCTCCTTACACTGAATTCTGTGATGTATGTCCCTTAGCAAAGCATACTAGATCTGTTTTTTCTCACAGTGTATCTCAGACTACTACTCCATTTGCACTAGTTAACTGTGACCTTTGGGGTCCATACTCAACCCCTTCACATACCAATTGTCATTATTTTTTTACCATTGCAGACGATTTCTCAAGAACCACTTGGGTATTTTTTATGAGGAACAAGTTTGATTGTTTTCATGTAATTTCCAATTTTTTTTCATTTTGTCTCTAATCAATTTTTGACCACAGTAAAAATAGTTCACACTGATAATGGGTCTGAGTTCATGTCTGCTGTGATGCAAACCTTATTTCAGTCTCTTAGCATTGTTCATCAGTTGACCTATGTTTACACTCCTCAACAAAATGGAGTTGTTGAACGTAAACATAGACATATCCTTCAAGTAGCTCGTTCTTTACAGTTTCAGGCTCATCTCCCTTTACATTTTTGGGGTAAGTGTATACTTACTGCATGTTATATCATTAATCATCTTTCTACTGAGATATTAGCTGGTAAATCATCCTATGAAGTATTGTTTGGCTCCTCCGTCTTATGACCATTTTCGTACATTTGGATCCTTGTGTTATGCTCAAAACCATTCTCCTAATAAATTGAAATTTTCCCCTAGAGCTACTCCTTGTGTCTTTGTGGCCTATCCGGTAAATTAGAAAGGCTATAGGGTGTATGACTTAGAGCCTCATGTCATCTTTACTTCCCGGGATGTCAAGTTCTTTGAAACAATTTTTTCATTCCATACTTCCACCTCTGTTTTATCTCCAGCTTCTAAGTATAGTAGTCAGTCTCCTGCTATTCCACTTGTTATGACTGAGGTTACAAACAATTTTCCTCTCAGCACTGTACCTACTAGTGTCCCATCCTAATCACAATCGGTTCCAGCTTCTTCACATGATATTTCTGTCTCACCACAGTTGGTTCCATCTCCTACAGTGGCTTCGAATGAGTCTCCAATTCTTACACCCTCTTCGAACATGCCTTCAGTCCAGTCCATTTATCCTACACACTCTTCTCCTGACTCTATACTTACTTCTCTATCACATATTTTTCCTCCTTTTATAGTTTCACCTACTGTCATTTCTAGACAGCTTGTTCCTCAACATACCACCCGGCTACATCGTCCTAATAGCCACTTGAGAGATTATATTTGTAGGTCTGTCGCTCAACAACTTTCCTCTTTACCCTCTTCAGGTTTACTATGTCCAATTGAATCTCACATTTTTTTTATAATAATCACGCTTATAAGTCTCTATTGTCTCAGTTGTACACCGAAACTAAACCCAGCACCATTGGACAAGCTAGCAAATGTCCGTTGTGGCAAAAGGCCATGGCCAAGGAAATGGATGCCTTGACTGGAAATAATACTTGGACCCTTGTTGCCTTACCCCCTGGAAAAAGACCCATTGGGTGCAAATGGGTATTTAAAATAAAAAGGCATGCTAATGGTACAATAGAGCAATACAAAGCTCGTTTAGTCGCTAGGGGATTCACTCAATTGGAAGGCTTGGATTTCCATGAGACATATGCATCTGTGGCTAAGTTAGTGGCCGTTAGATGTTTACTAGCTCTTGCATCATATAAGAATTGGGTATTGCATCAAATGGATGTCAAAAACATCTTCTTACATGGTAATTTAGACAAAGAGGTGTATATGCATGCTCCAACTGGTTATACTGTTAATGGTCAAGCTTTATCCAAGGGTGTGGTATATATGTCGGCTTCGCAAGTCTTTATATGGCCTCAAACAAGCACCTCTCAAGTGGAATAAAAAGTTTGTTGATGCGTTGCTCACATTGGGGTTTCGTCAATCGTTGTGTGATGCATCATTATTCACATTTCAGCGGGGTTTGGTTATTAGTATTATCTTGATGTACGTGGATGATATCATTGTCACGGGCTTAGACGAGGCCCACATTGCTACTACAAAAACCTAGCTACAGTCCTTCTTTCTTATTAAGGATCTGGGCTGCCTCACTTATTTTTTGGGCCTTGAGGTCATTACAACATCAGATGGCTATTTTTAACTCAACAGAAATATGCCTTGGACATCATACAAGATTCTGGTTTACTTGCAAGCAAACCCAGTTTATTTCCAACGGAGCAGAACCTCTGCCTTGATAATGAAACTGGTCCTTTGTTACTTGATCCAACTTCATACCGTCAGCTAGTAGGCAGGTTGATATACCTTACGATTACATGTCCCGACTTATGTTTCTCGGTTCAAATCTTAAGCCAGCTCATGGATGCTCCACAGGAACCCCATCTTGAAGCCTCTACTAGAGTTATCCGGTATCTTAAAGGGTTCTTTGGGCCTTAGTATGCCATGGCATAACACTCCTATTATCACTAGTTATAGTGCTTTTGATTGGGCTAGTTGACCATTTACAAAAAGATCCACCACTAGTTATATCATTTTTTTGGATCACCCCAATTTCATGGAAAACCAAGAAGCAAAATACAGTTTCCCGCTCCTCAACTAAAGCGGAATATAGAGCTTTAGTTACTCTTACTTGTGAACTTACATGGCTTAGCTCTATTGGCTTATATGGATTTTCCAATTCATTTTCCAATGCCGGTTTTCTGTGACAATGAATCAGCACTTCATCTCACCGCCAATCCAGTATTCCATGAACGTACAAAGCACATAGAAATTGACTGTTATTTTATAAGAGAAAAGATTCAAAGACGGTTAATACAACCTCAATACATCTCATCTAAGTTTCAACGTGCTGATCTCTTGACCAAAGCATTGGGTCATGGTCTGCTTACATTTCTTCTCAGCAAGCTTGGACTTCACCCTTGTCTCCATCAGCTTGAGGGGGTTTGTTATCATGTATTTATATTTGATAGTTAGATTAGAAAAATTACAAGTTTATCCTTCCTTTTGTATTCTTGTAGGTTATAAATACTTTGTAACACAGCTCATAATAAAACTGTTTGAGTCTTCTGTGTTCATTACTCGGAGCCATTTTAACCTGCTTGAACTGACCAAGAAACTCTGACAAGGGATTTTCTTCACTTTTCTGTAGAAAATGCAACTTTGAAAGAAGCTCAAACTCAGGAGATTCTGATGCTTGAGCAAATGACGAACTCAGTATTTTCCACAAATCTTTCACGGTCTTGACCCTTAGTGCCAATCCAAGCACCACTTCTAAGAGAGTGCCGGTAATCCCTGCCTTGACCAAGCGATCGGTTCGAATCCAAGACATATAGTCTGGATTAGGCTCCAAAGCCCCCCTCATCAGACAATTTTTCATGGCTTGGCTGTGGTGTTTAACCGTTCACAAATCCAAGAAGGTCTTGCCTTCTATCAGAGTAAGGATCTGTGTTTCCCAAAGCAAGAAGTTCCCAGGAATCAACTTGAGGGAGATGAAATTACTCACATTTAATGTTGATGGATATGCATAAGGAGAATCAATCCTTTGTCTCGCCATCTCTTCTTGAAGAATAGATCGAACAAAACGAACATATTTCTAAAACGACCGAACAAAAACAGCAAACTGAACAGATCTCTGAATCTAAAAAACAAAAACAACAAAACTGAACAGATCTCTGAATCAACTGAACAAATCAAACCACTCTCTGAATGCTTCCTTCCTCAGCGCTCGATACCATGAAAATTATTCAAGAAACAAGAAAAATGCATTTGAGTGCTCTTTGTTACCTTACGAATATACAGAGAGAAAGAAAAACTGAAAGTAAAACGTAACAGTATTGGAAACAAAACTCACATTATCTATTAGAAGTACAGATATACTAAAATATCAAAGCCTATCATCTAATGAAACAATGACACCTATCTAGAACTTTCTAGAATCTAGACAGCAATCGTAAGTGTCAGTTGACTGTATCTGGATGTTCGTGAAAGTTTTACCCTAATGACCCGAGTACGTCCAGAGCCACCCTAAACCCTAACAAGGCCTAACATAGCATGAACCCTGACAAAGCCCAATTAAGGTACAGGGTATTTTTTTACTCTGTCAGGGTAAGGGCAGGTTAGGGTTGAGGCGTCGGGTTGAGCCCGGCCCGACTCTATATATATATATATATATATATTTCTAATTCTAAAGTTCCAAACCTTAATCTTATCTCTTCCATTCGGCCATTCGTTTCTCTTTTAGTCTTTCTAGTTTCTCCTAGGTGCAACCGCACAGAGCAACTCAATAGTCAGCCCCATCATGAATTCGTGATCTTCTTCTTCCTCTTCGTCGACGCACAGAGCGACTTAGCCAGGTAAACTCTTCTTCTTCTTCTTCTTCTTCTCTCTCTCTCTCTCTCTCTCTCTCTCTCTCTCTCTCTCTCTGAATCATCTTCGTCTTCGTTAAGTCTGATTTTTTTTTCAAACCATTCTACTAGTTGGAGGTTCTCTCTCTCTCTTCTCTCTCTCTCTCTCTGAATCATCTTCGTCTTCGTTAAGTCTGATTTTTTTTTCAAACCATTCTACTAGTTGGAGGTTCTCTCTCTCTCTCTCTCTCTCTCTCTCTCTCTCTCTCTTTGTGAATCATCTTCGTCTTTGTTAAGTCTGATTTTTTTTTTCAGACCATTATGTTCATTGGAGGCTGGGTTTTTCTGAAAATATGAATTTTAAAGAAATAGGCATCTTTGTCAACGTTTCATTCTTAAAATGAGAAAAAATCCAATGCGGTTATCTCCTGCATCTTCTCATCCTCTCATAAGGTTTGTGAAATGATTTCCTTATATTTTCATTGGAACCTACTTTAGGAACTGATACTCTTACTTCTAGAAAGAGAAAAGAGATTCCACTCACTCAGACAGAGCATCTTTCTCATGACTATATTATTTTGCAGATTTTTCATTTTTTTTTTCTCTTAAATCTGAAAACGTAGGTGAGTGACTGAAGTGGCTGAGGCTTATATTTCTGGATTGCAGTGGATTGAGGTTTCTGCAGTTCCTAATTATAAGTAATTCTTTTCTCTCTGTTGAATGTTTGGTTTATGGTTCTTGTTTATCTAATTTACTTTGGTGACTCTAGTTTGATTGATGTCTCAGGAGCTAATTGAATGAAGAGTCTCGTTTCTTAATGCTACACCCAAAATCCCAAAACAGGGGAAGGGATTGGTAAAAAAGGGCCGCAGGGTTGGTTCGATTACTGATTCTTTTTACAGTTCTTGTTCATATGGGAGGTTGGCCTTTGACTTGATTGTGTTGACGAGCTCCTGCGAGCAAATAATATGATTTGAGATCCGTAACAGATTGCATAATTTAGATTGGAGACCATAAAAAAAATGATGTTGGTTAAAATTTTTTGGTTCATCCGTAACAGATTGCATAATTTAAATCCTTGTTTTCTTTTCCATGCATCAACCCTTATGCAGTAAGGTAAAAATATATAGAATAGAATCAATATTGAGCTTTTAAGTCTGTATAATTTAGAATGGAGCTTTTAAGACAGTTTTAAATTCTAATTGTGTTTTTCACCCTTTTTTTTTGTGTAGGAAATATGTGTTGTGGACTGTGGACTCACCGGACTGTGGAGAATGAGAGAGTGACCATTAGTTTTCACAGTTTTGGCCTTTTGCTAGTTGTCAGCCTTGCTACTTTGTTATTTCATTTTATTGCATAATGAATGTTATTGTACCAGTTTCTCTATATTCTTAGTAGAACAGGAATATTAACAATTTAACATTGTCTTCTATGCTACTATTTTGGATTCTGGTCCTGCAGTATATGTGAATTTGGCTCTCTCATGTATTGCTTTATATTATTCTATGTTTCTATTATGTTGTGCTTTATTTTATTTTGATCATCTCTATTAAATTATCATTGATCTTGTTACTGTGTTCATCTTTTTGAAATTAATTATTCATGTCTTTTCCTTAAAAATATTTGGTATTTATATGTTAAAATGTTGAGTTCAGGGTAAATCAGGGTAAACCCAACCCTAATTCAGGTTCAATCAGGATAAACTTGGCCCGGCCAGGCCCAATCAGGGTAAATTAGGGTAGGGTAGGGTTTGATAGTACCCTGCCAAGGTAAGGTAAGTTTTAACGTTATGTCTTACCCTGACAGGGTAGGGTTTGGGTTAACATGAAAAAATCTTGGATAGAATAGGATTTGCAAATACCCGGCCCAACCTGACCCTGTTTCACCCCTACTCTGGATCTCACTGAGAGTTAGACTCAATGGGCTGTGTTGGCCTGCACTTCAGTTGGCTTGATAACATTCTCCATACACTTTAATACACAACCGCTAGATTTCATAGACACCACTTGTCAACCATCAAAGCATGACTGGCTTCGAACTTGGGATGAACCGAATCCATAAGAAAAAGTCTAATCCGATGCACCCCATGTGAACAAACTTAAATAAAAAAAGATTGATGGACTAATCTGTCAGATCATGTCTGGTAGAAACCCATCTAATTAGGCAACCAAATCGTCTCTTGCCGGCCTACTGCCTGCCAAGGGCGGGGTTTCAGCCAGCCCACCTCCCCATGTATTGGTAGGCTGGCCGACTGATCCCCAGCCCCTTGGATCAGCCGTAGAACCCTCCTGCCGTAGGAGAGGATTTGGATCCTCTAATTAGTTCGCAAAATTCAAAATTGGTTGGGTTGCAGAGTGGGTTGCAGAGTGATGCCTTCCTGCATCATACAATCAAAGATCCAAACTAATATAAGAAGATTTTGTCTCTTGTTTGCCTAGTTTATTGCATTTAGTCATCATTTAGCACTCTTTTTTCTTTTCTTTTTTCATTTTTTTTTTCCTAGGTACTCAGCCATTATTTAGTAATTAGTTTCTTTCCTTGAGATCAAAGATCTTGAGTGCATGCCATTTGGATAACAGTATTTAGGAACTTTTTTCTATATTGGTTAATGCTCAAGTTGATTCGAAAGTTTCTTCCATCTGTTTGTTGATTATCTTAACGGTCTTGATTATTTTATTGTAAATTTTGCATGTAAATAATATTTTATATTTAAATTTTTTTCATGTTAAGTTTCCTAATTTTTATGATGTCTTCAATTAATTTCTTTTTCTTTTTCTTTTTTTTTCATTGTATATCAAACAAATAATAAAAAAAATCCTACTTTAAAAGGAATTTTTTTCTTTTCTACCTTTTTCACATGGAGATAAATTGAACCTAATTTTTTATTGAAAAATTTTACATGTAACACTTTATATGTTAAAATATTTTCCAAAATTTGTTTCCAAAAAATTAAATGGTGATCTCTAAGGGAGAAGAAAACGGAAATTTGACTTTCTTTTACCTCCTGGAATCTTGAAAACAAACATTGAAAATTTTTTTAACATATAAAATGTTAACACGACCGCGCCTAAAGGAAAATGATTGTCATGATATCTATATATCATGATCATGCTCCTCTCTCTCTCTCTCTCCTCTCTCTCTCTCTCTCTCTCTCCTCTGTAACATGTGAATCCCTTGTATAAAAACCATGTCCCTTGAATAAAAACCATGTGGCACCCTCTCTTGTACTCTCCCATTGATTTGCATGGGAGATTCCATTCCACACCAGCATTTGCGTGGGAGATTCCATTCCACACCAGCAACATGTGATCCCTTCCCCCCCACAAAGAGAGAGAGAACACTTTAGTTTTATAGAATCTGATACTTGAAGAGCAACAAGGGTCTTTTTTTTTTTATTTTTTTTTTTTGGTAATTCTCCTCCGAGAATTCTTCTATATATCATAGAGGGGATTCTTAGGTAGGTTTCTCCGAAGGTGAGGGAAAAGGTCATATATATTATTATACTGAAAAAGGACTTCAACTAGCTGGTTCTGCTAGGTTGGTAAGGTCCAATGGCTACAAGTAAATTTTACTACTATATGACTAAAGCTAGTTTTGCCTAAGGAACCCATAAGACTGTTGATACTACTTCGATCAACATAAAAAATGAGTTGAGGACACCCTCACATAAGGGGCATGTTTGTAAAGCTTTACGTTTTACTTAATAATTTATCCACAATCAATAATACTGGTGACATCCTAAACTCAATTTAGCTTAACTTTATCTTAACAAAATGTGATCACCTATATATATATATATATATATATGATGGAACTGGAATAGATCTGGGGAACAACTGGTAGCAAGAGAAGCAGTTTTCGCACCTTGACAATGACCCCAGTTTCTTTCAAGGGGCCTAAATTTAATGAAGCATAAATAGATTGTGACATTATATTAATAGATGCTCCTAAATCTAGCATAGCTCTCTTAATTCTGGTATTACCTACTTTACAGGGAATGGTGAACATACCTGGATCTTTACACTTGGGAGAAAGTTTTTTTTTTTGGAGGACTGCTGAGACATTCTCTCTCATACTTAATATTTCATTACCATTCAGTTTCTTTTTGTTAGTGCATAATTCTTTAAGAAATTTTGCATACTTAGGTATCTGTTTGATTGCATCCAACAGGGGTATATTTATCTCCACTTTACGAAACAAATCTAGAATTTCCTTATCCTTGTCCTCTTTCTTGGATTTTGTAAATCTGCTAGGAAAAGGAAGAGGATTAGTCTTAGACAAAATGGAAGGTTTGGGTGTTACCTCAGGTTGAACAGTTATTTCATCTTTCTCTATTTTTTTCTCAATTTCTTCTTCATTTGGGATAGCATGGCTCATCCTTGTTGGTTCCTCAAGTTCCTTACCACTTCGGAGTGTCACAGCATTCACATTTTCTTTTGGATTCACCATAGTTTGTGATGGTAATTTTCCTCCAACCTGAGCTTCTAAACGATTCATAGTAGTTGCCATTTGACTCACCTGACTCTCTAGACTTTGAATACTGGATTTTGTTTCCTTTTGAAACTATTGGGTATTTAGAGCAAGAGATTTAACGATATACTCTAATGATGAATTTTAATTGTAAGGGACAGGTGGCCTGGGTTTGAAAGTTGGCTATCTATTTTGATAGAAGTTCTGCCCTGTTGATCCGTTTCCTCCATAGCTCATGTTTCTCTCCAACCTGGATTGTATGTATTAGAGTATGGATCATACTACCTTGGTGGTCCTAAAAAATTATTTACAGCATTGACTTGTTCGGTGGGTCCTTCTTGAAGTGTTGAACACATATCAATTGTGTCACACCCCAATTCCGACTGAACCAGAAGTGTAAGTGAACCGTCACTGAACAACGGCTCACACCAAGATCTCAATAAGACCGTGTCCACTCATACAAACCATTGCACATAACCACAATCAGAATAATAATAAATACAGTGGAAGTCTTTAAATAAAACGAACTGAGCATCTATTGATAGATTTAAATAAATATTAAATTATCCAAATTCTCAAACATAAATAAATATCTTTACATTACTTTAATGTCAACCGAAAATAACTGAAACAAATAAAGAAAAATCCTAGAGATACACGCAGAAAGGGCACTCGCATAAAGCGTCATGCTCGTCCTCTCCTGCCTGCACGTCTAGAGCAGCTACGCCTCCGTACGTCGGTGCATTCATGTATTCATCCACCGTGTAACCTGCATCAACATCTAAAAATGGTGTATATACAAGGGTGAGCTCACAACTTAGCTCAGTAAGACAATCAGACAATGTAACATTTATATGCATGAGTAACAATCATATTATATTATGGTCTGGTTTAAGTTTGCAATGTGCTATAGAAAGAATTGGCGGCCACCGCACCTCTATACACGAGTGCGTGAAGCCGCCCAGTAGATCACACCACTGCCGTTCCATATGCACCAACCATGGAGTAGAGATAGAGCTAAGGCATCCGGATCAACATCGCCAACACCTCCCCTGATGCTCTACCCATACCAACACGTAAGCCCCTATTGGCGAGGGCTTGCAAACTGGGCTCGCAACTAACCAATCATATATGTCATCACAGTAGGCCCTACCCCAGCACATCTTGTCACACCCCAATTTTGATCCAACCAGAATGCTGTGAGTGAACCGTCATTCAACCAACGGTTCACACCAGGATCTCGAATAGGCCGTGTCCACTCATACAAACCATCACACATAACCACAATCAGAATATAATAGTACAGCGGAAGTCTTTAAAATAGAATGAACTGCGTATCTATTGATAAATTAAATAAGTATCCAATTATTCAAATCCAAACATAAAATAAATATCTTTTACATCCCTTTAATATCAAACGAAAATAACTGAAACGAATAAACAAAATCCGATCACAGGTACACGCAGAAAGGGCACTCGCATGAAGCGTCATGCTCGTCCTCTCCTGCCTGTACACTCAAAGCAGCAACGTCACCATACGTCGGAGCGTTCACATAGTCGTCAACAGTGTAACCTGCATCAACATCTAAAACAATGTGTACACAAAGGGGTGAGCTCACAACTTAGCTCAGTAAGACAATCAGACATTTTCACAATATTATGCATGAGTAACAATCATTTTATGTTGTGGTCTGGTTTTAAATTTGCAATGTGCTATAGAAAGGTTTGGTGGCCCCCACACCTCTATACACGAGTGTGTGGCACCTCATGGATCACACCCCCATTGGCCCACATGCACCCATCATGGAATAGAGATAGAGCTAAGATACCCCCGTACCTCCCCTGATGCTCTACCCATACCAGTACCTAAGCCCCTACTGGCCAGGGCTCACAAACTGGGCTCGCAACTAACCAATCCTATATGTCATCAATGTATGCTCTATCCCAGCACAGCCGTCTACGACATAGAGATAGAGCTAAAGCATTCCCACACCTCCCCTGATGCCCTATCCGCAACTAACCCACTAGGATAGAAACAATACGCAGGTAGACCCTATCCCAACATAACTCCCTACGGCATAGAGATAGAGCTAAAGCATCGTGGACAAGCCAACGTCGACCTCGGAGACCACAGTGCCACATAACCATTACCAGGCCAGCATCAACATCGGAAACCACCGTACCACGACCTTCTCCTGATGCCCCACCCGTACCAAGCATGTTAAGACAGAATACTACAAAAGGTGCTAGTATGAGAAGCGATCCCATGCCCATGCCCCACTCCACACACTAACGAAAACAATCACATGTTTAACAACCACATCCTATCAATGCATGAACAATAATAATAACTGAAAGTAAAGGATGGCATGTGACTATACACAAACATCACGTCATATATAATCATGTGATTAACATCGACTTACTGTCCATTAATTATTAGGTTTAGGTCAGATTTCCTTACCTGACGCTCGTTTGTTAGCTTGCTCCACGACGCAAGATGCAAACGAAAAGTCACAAGTCCTACAATGTTATTAGGGTTTCATTAGAATATATTGCTAGGGTTTCATGTTGGTCGGATACCAACATGGTTACAAAAATACACTCACAGAGCTGACCGGTGGCATGTACAGGTCGCAGCTCTGTGGGAAAGACTGGCGACCGGTATGGTCAGCCGGTCCCCACAGACCAGCCTCCCGAGGGATACCGGTGGCAACATACCGGTCGCACTGTGTGCAACCGGTATAGTCGACCGGTATGTCTCCAGAAGACCATACATGGGTTTTTCGACTGTCGTCGATCATCCTCCATGGATTTTCAGGGTTTCACCTATCCATTCTAAGTCTAATCTTTGAGTTGGAGTTATCCCCAATTCATTCGAGTCTAGTTTCGATGAATATCATCTCGGAACTCGAATCTAAGGTTTGACGGCAACTTAGGATTTATTAGTCAATTTAGGGTTTTAGATCAATACCTACTTTGCATGGTATTGATCCACCCACACAACTAACATAGGGTAAGAAGATTGATTCAAACACTTACCGTTGACTGGCGTAGAGTGAGCTTCGTCGAACGGCAATGGCGGCACCTTCTTCTTCTTCCTAGCTTCCTCTCCTTTCCAACCTCCCTCTCCTCTCTAGGGTTTGTGAGAGACAATGGAAAGGATTTGAGAAGGTTTAAGGGTGTATTTATAGGCTAGAATTAGGGTTTAGTAACCCTATTAGGATTAGAAAAGTCTTAGGATTCGAAATCAGGAAAGTGGGACCCTCAGAAGTCAAATTTTGAATTTCCACACTCAACTGCGCAGAGCTGACCGGTCGACCGGTACCAAGACTGGTACCATCGACCGGTCAACATAAAATCATGTTGATTTGATTGTCTTTGGTCCGATTTCATACCTGTTTGTCATCCGCTCGTCCCGTCTGGCCCGGTGATGATCGGAAGACCTGCTACGACACAAAACCAAGGTTTAGACCGGGTTTACGGAGTGCGGGTCTTACACAGCTCCCTACGGCATAGAGATAGAGCTGGAGTCTGGTGGCCAGGCCGAAGACCACAGTACCACATCCTCCCCCTGATGCCTTACCCGCACCAAGCATGCTAAGACAGAACGATACGAAAGGTAGACTCTATCCCAACATAGCTACCTACGGCATAGAGATAGAGCTAGAGTCTGGTGGCCAGGCCGGAGACCACAGTGCCACGTCCTCCCCCTGATGCCCTACCCGCACCAAGCATGCTAAGATAGAATACTACGAAAAGGTGCTAGTGTGAGGAATGATCCCAGACCCCAGGCCCTTCCCATTCCATACACCAATGAAAACAATCACATGCCTAACAATCACATCCTAGCATAGCGAGTATGCATGAACAATAATAATAACTGAAAGTAAAGGATGACATGCGAGTATGCACAAACATCAATCCACAGAGTCATAGTTATTAACAACGGTTTACTATCCATTAGATCAATCCACAGAGTCATAGGTCTGATTCCCTTACCTAACGCTCATTTGATAGCTTGCTCCACGTCGCAAGGTCTAAACGTACTATCACAAGGTCCTATGTGATATTAGGGTTTAGTTAGAATAGATTTACGTTGGTCGAAAAACCAACAAATGGTAAAACACATCTCACAGAGCTGACCGGCCACAGTACCGGTCGCAGCACTGTGGGGAAACCTATGACCGGTATGGTCAGCCAGTCCCCACAGACCAGCTCCTGGAAGGTATCGATCGCAGTATCGGTCGCACAGGGTGCAACCGGTATAGTCGACTGGTATGTCTCCGGAAGACCATACTCGGTTCTCGACTGTCGTCGATCATCCCCTATTGATCCTAGGGTTTCTCCTACACATTCTAGGTCTGAGCACTGTGTTAGAGTTGTTTCCAACTCCATTCAAATCCTAGCTTTGACGGTCTTCTTCCTAGAACTCGAATCTAGGGTTTACCGACTAGATTAGGATTTGTCGACAAAAATAGGGTTTATCAACAAAATAGAGTTTTAGATCAATACCTGTTTTACATGGTATTGATCAAAGCAACCTAACCATACTAGAGTCATAATCCTAGAGTCATATTGTAAAATAAGGTTTAAGCACTCACCGTCGACTAGCGGTAAGGTGTTCTTTGTCGAACGGCAATATCAGCTCTTCCTAGCTTCTCCTTCTTCTTCAGCATCTTTCTCCTTTCTAGGGTTTGTGAGGATCAATGGAAGGGTTCCTAGGAGGTTTAGAGGGATTTATATAGGCTAGGTTTAGGTTTAGGAAGCCTCTTAGGATTAGGAAAGTCCTAGGATTCGGAATTTAGAAAGTAAGACCCGTAGAGATACGGTTCCGGATCTTGGTAGTCTGCAGACTATACCGATTGACCGGTACCAATGCCAAGACCGGTACCATCCACCGGTATGACTAAATCATACTTAATTTGGTCCGTTTTGGTCCGATTTCATACCTGGTTGTCATCCGCTCGTCCCGTCTGGTCCGGTGATGATTGGAAGATCTGTTACGACATGAAATCAAGGTTTAGATCGGATTCATGGAGTGTGGGTCTTACAGTTGAGTGTCCTATCATCGAACATATCCCACAAGCTTTTACTTGCTATAAATTTCCTACAGCCATTTGTCTAACAAGAGAGATAAGGTCAGATAACTGTTGTTTGAGGGAAGATGTATTTACCTCATTCACCTTTTTGAGTGGTGCATCGTTTCTTATACCAAATTGTTAGGAATTTACAGGCATGTTTACAATTAACCTTCTTGCAGCTTCAGGGGTTTTATCTACTAGAGCTCCTCCACTTGCTGCATCTATCATGTTCCTTTTCATGGGCAATAATCCTTCATAGAAATACTGAATTAGGAGTTGATCACTTATCTGGTGATGTGGATAGCTGGCACATAGTTTCTTGAGATGCTCCCAATATTCATGGAGGGCTTCTACAGTATACTGTCATATGGCATAGATTTCCTTTCTGATGGTGGCGGCTCTAGAGGCTGAGAAGTATTTTTCTAAAAATAATCTTTTAATATTCATGTAGTGTACTTCTTCTTTGTGTAAGATTTCTTCTTTGTTTAGGAGTCCTTCTCTATTTAGAATTCTAAAATTGTAGAGTCTTCTTTTCTTCTTTGAAGTTTTCTATTGTAGGTTTAGGTTTTCTAACTTGATTAGAAGATTCTTTATGGAATTTACATCCATCATCGAATGCTTTAATCAGATCAGAGGGCTACTCCAATTCGGATTCGGTTAGATTTTTATGTTAAACTTTGAAGCCACGTTTGGAGAGCCAAACGAACTCAATTTTTTCTCCATAATACCATTCCGAAAAGGTTGAGACATCCTCTACAACTTTACTGAAGACAACTTTTCAATTCTGAAACTCTTTTCATGTTAAAAACCTGCATGAAACTCAGAACGTTAATATTAAGAATGCTGAAATTTTCTATCTTTTAATAATTAATTCACCATGTCTCTAAATATGTCAAATTAATAAAAATTCATCATATTCAGTTCAATAACCCATAAAACACATTAAAAATCATAGTGCAAAGAGAATAAAAATATAAAAATTACACACCTATCATAAATATATGAGGAAAACCATATCTAAAAAAAAAGGGAAGAACGAAGAGGAATTGCAGGAGTTGCAAAAGGAAGAGAAGAAAGGAAGGAAAGAGAGAGAAGGAGAAGTAACTAAAAGGAGGGGGGCCATTTAATTTGCTGAAGAACTTCATTCATATCCCTTTACAATGCTTTTTGGTGTTAGCTGTTCGAGCTTTTGCTATTCGGTGAGTTTTCATGTCCAGCCCATGGTCCAAGGAAATTCTTTATTTTTCTTGTTCTCCTCCGTTTGAGTCCATTTTCTTCTATTTCGTTTCTTTCTTCAAAGCTTCATTCAATTGATCTCTCTCGATGTCTACAGCTCTAGGGTGGTCTTACTAGAGATCCTTAGTGGCCATAGTGCAGTAGATTCCCAAGTTAATGAGGGGCTCGATATAGTAAAGGAGATGCTGAAAATACTAGTGATGGCAATGTTATGTGTGAATTCATCACTAACAGAGCGGCCAACCATGAAGGAAGCGGTCGTGTTGTTAATGGAAGTGAAGAGCAGAAAAAGATCCTCTATAGTGAGTCCCTTGTAGTGAGGCCACCACTGTAGTGAGGATCCCACCCACTCAAAGTGGCTAGGATCCTCACTACAGAGGTGGTCGGTGAAGAGCCCCTTTGCACGTGTATGGTCAACATAAACATAACAGAGTCTCATTCTTTAAATTTGTACCATACACCCAATAGTTTTTTTTAGGAGGAAGTCAATGAGAAAGAAGATTTGCAAAGATAAAGTTCCATATATTGTTTTGTTCTTTTTGCATCCAGCTTGGCTGCACACATCATAATAGAAACAAAAGGAGTTAAGGAGCTTGGACTGTGCATCCAAAGCTCAGGAAAAAAAAATGAAAATAGAGCACCAAGAAATGCTGTAAAATCAAGAGAGGTTTGGGAAGATGAGAAGGGAGAAGAAACAAAGTTAGGTTTAGGGAACTTATCAAAGGGAGAAACTACTGGTCACTAGAGGTACTTGCTGGAAGCTGCTCATCGGAGGAGATGGAGATAGATATGAATGTTGGAAGCATACGCTTCGGAATGAGACTTGAAATATAAGGGTTTGGGAAAGGTAATATTAGAGGGTAAATTTGATACTTCAACCTTTATTGGTTGTAAACCAGTCAGGGGTAAAATTAGGTTTTAAAATTTATAGTTAACATCGTTAAGAAAATGGGTGTGGTTATAATTATCACCTACTTTAGGGTATTGGGTGTATTTAGGCTGTAGTCCAGGGTAGGTAAGAGTAATTTTCCCTTTTTATGAAAGAAGACATCATCTCTTCATCCCAGTCAGTCGTAACCACCAAGGTATTCTTTGGCGAACCACGCATTCCCGCAGACCAAGCAGGGAATTACTATGTGCCTCAACCAGTACCTAACCAACTCCGTATGCATATTGACAGGGGTGACAGTTAGAGGGTAGCCTACCTACACTAAAGTAAATTTGTGTCCTTCCTTTTTGTTCTTAAGAGTTCCTTCTGTACTTAACATTATTTATCATGTCCCTTAATACACTACATTCACATGCATCAAAATTAGTTTAAGGTCAATCAAATCATAGCAATGTCATCACAATTCAAAATAGTCCACATACCCATAAGCAAACAAGGAAGCAATGTATCTCCACCCACCTGTTGATAATGTGAAGCTAGAACTCCCTTCTGATAAATTTCCAGATTTGTGACCTACACCATCACATCCTAATTTTAGGTTTTTCTTTCTAAAAGCTAGTTTACATTCTGATAATAACTTCTATGGGTTTTATGGTTTCGTCTTAGAAGGTAGTGGAACGCAGTGTTAGATATTTATGTGTATGGGCTTAATTAATTATAAGGTTAGTTGGTTCAGTGGGAGTCTGGTTACATGTAGACCAGTTTAAGTATGATTAGAGATGGACCAACCTGGTCCACTGTGGAACTGGTCCAGGGTTGGGGTGGTATTATATATACCAATGGTTGGGTCCCCATAGCCACAGTGTTATTTCCACTTTTGTTCCCATACGCAGAGAGAAGCAAAGGATCCCCAACAAACTGTGGAAGACTCTAATCAAAGTATTCAAAGCTATAGAAAAAGGTTGAAAATCAATCTATAGCAAATGGTATGTGTTATATCATCTCTTTTAATGTCCATTGTATTCTAGTAAGCTGTATGGTGGATCCGTTAGGGTTCATGAGAAAAATCCTAAAAAGACCTGAAAAATCTAATAATTGGTATCACAGCCTCCCACACAGACCTAGACCTAGAATTGATGGGAAAGCATTATAGACTGTATGTTTAAATGGATTGGGAAAAGGAAGAGATTTTTCTCCCAAATTCTTTGGACATACCTGACTAGGGTTTGGACCTTTGAAAAAAAATTTGGACCAGTAAAAGTTAAAATAAATCATATAGGGGTGTAGGTCTCGAAGAGATGAAGCCAACAGTACAAAAACTGTCACCGAAAAGTACTGGACGTGCCCTCACGTGCCTCCTGAAAAAGCTCATGAGATCCACGCATCGGTGGTTATTCTGATTTAAAAAAAAAAAAAAAAAAAAAGGGGCTGATGTCATTAGGTCAACCCAGAATATTGTAGGACCATGCCAATATGGGCCGATCCAGAACCAAGCCCAAGCCCAAAATCGACCCAAGACCAGAACCGCTGGGGCACACATGTGACCCGATTGCCTAGTCAATAGATCTGAAGTTCCATTGAATTGACCCGAAAACCTCAACTCGGTGACCCAACCAATGACCCGGGTATTGGACCCAAAAATTCTAAAATTTGCCCTGGAAACCCAGATGGTTGAACCGTTGGCCTGTCGATTAAACCGTTAAACCAGACCGCGGTTCGATTTAATCCCAGGCCGTTTGGTTTGGGCTAAACTAAAGTGATTTTCAAAAAAAATAAACTTTAATGAACAATGGGTTCGGTCCGACCAAAATCGAACCCGTCCAAACTGGGCCAAGCCAAGCTGAACTGCCTAGAACTGGTTGAGGATGAAAAATGAATGTGCCGACTTTGATAGACGATTGTGGATGCTAGGAGCATCGGATTTTGAAGCGATTTTTGCGCTGAGTTCATATTTTCATGCTCTATAGTCTGATATGTAGTTTAACACATTTTGGTGATTTGGAGAATTTGTTTTTGATTAAACGCTGCCCCAAATTAGTTTAATTTGTAGCTTTTCTACTTGTTTGCTAATTTTTTTTGTACCAGGTGCGTGTAGAAGGTTATGTGTGCATGATATTTTATTTATTGACCTACATGGTGCTACAAAGTAGGGTTTGGGAATATCATTGTGGAATTAGGTCGATCCCATCAAAGTGGTACACTTAGTTTCATCATGATGTCTTCAAATTCAAAGTTCATGTATTTGTAAATATTTCTGTAAGGGCAATGTACACCAAAATGTGGCATTGTCAAGTTTTTTTCAAATTAGGGTTTGTGGGTGTCATGTAAAACTTAGATGGATTCCACCCAAACCCTAAATTTATGCATTTACATATACAGTAAAAGGATATATTATTTGACACATTGTACTCCTAAATGTGAAAAGTAGCTAAGAAAAAGAATGTCAGCCCAAAGGTGGCATTGTCAAATTTTAAAGCTATGTTCATACACATGAGTTGAAAGAGTTTTGGCTTTAGGGGTCTCATTAACCCAAAGGTGATGAGATTTCGAAAGTCATTATTCTTTCGTAGTTACCGTAGAGAAACTGAAAAGACCACTACATGTTTATCCCAAAAGAGAATGTTTAGTTGGTTAACTCTTAAAAATATATATATTTACTTAAATGGATGTTTTGATACGATTAGTGCAAGTAAAAGGTGTGTATATGAGTCCTTTGTTGTTTGATATTGTGTTTAGACTCATACACTGATGTGTTCATCTAAGTATGATTGTCCCAAAGAGTGTTTTGATGTCTATTTCTTTCTACTCGGGACAAAGTATAAATAAATATAACTGCATATGTTTATATGAGTCTTATGTAATTCATCTATTGCTTGATATTTGTGTTTGGACTCACATAATGATGATGGTTTTTGTCTCATAGAATGTCATAAGATTTGTTATGAAAAGGTTGGAGACTTATCTAGGATTGTTTGACCTAGATGTATCTTTCATAGTAGTTTACATTAGTTATGAAGTATTCTACTATTGAGGTTTTGTATAGCAGTATTAAACGAGAAATATTGCAAAGGGATTAACTAAGAGAAATCCAAGGGATAAGAATAATATTTCTAAAGTGCACGGGAGATAGTTTATTGATCTAGTTCTATTGAAAAAGGTAATGTGAGGAAGTACTTTTGGGAGCTATCAGCTAAACTGAAAAGCTCAAGGACAATGAGACCAAAGTAAATTATATGTTAGATATATCTTTCTTTATCAGAAAAGTATATTTAGGTCTAGGTAGCTTACATTACCAAAGGGGAGAGATGGAACCAGTGATAAGGTTATTATTGGGTAACTTCAAGGTGAACTGCTCAAAGATGGATAAATTGACCAAAGAGAGGTGGTTTGACCAAATACTATTAAGTCAGATAGGCATAGCTAGAAATGAATAAAAATTTTAGAACTCCTTATTATTTGGAATATGAGGGTTTTGAAGACTATTGGCTTGAATGCGAGTTGGAGTTGTTTATTTTCTTTTACATTCAGATGGATTTTTTCGCTCTTTTGGTTTTAATTGCTTAATTTGTGTTTATGTTTATTGTTTGACTTAACATATTGTTTCCCATATTGAAATTATGATTGATGTTACTTGAAATATCTGAATGTAAAGTTTTTCATTTCAATTAAATAGAAAGAAGTTATGCTATTATAGTGCTTATTATGTTGTAAGGTAAATGAATGTCTGTAATGTTAACTATGTTTGTTATGTAATGCAGTTAATAGTTTTTCAAGGTTAGACTGTACAATCTTATGTTCAGCTAGTTGTATCAGTCATAGTGTTGATCTTTAGGGCAAAGTAGAGACAGGTTGAGGTAATTTTCTTGGAATGATTGAAAAGGTTTTGTTAGTGGAAATCTTTAGATTCTCTTAATCAGTGAGAGTATTCAAATCTACTTGGTTAGTGGGAGATTTGATAATTGATGATTTATCTGTGATTGTTTGTGTTGTCTATGGTTTGATGGGTAGGATTATTGATGAGCATTCATTTCATTGCTTGTGTGTATTTTAGTTATCTACAAGACATGTCAAAGTTGTATGGCGGTATTTAGCCAAAGAAGGCGGTAAGCCAAAGTGTGATGTTAGTCTAAGCTGGAGGCGATTTGCCTATAAATTGGATAATGTCAAAGTGCGTAGACCTATAAGGATTTTAAAGTAACGGGATCATGGTAATTCAATCATTGGACTCATGTTTTCATCTCAAAGCGATTTATGTCATTAAGTAAACCTTTGTATGTGACTGACAGAAGGGAGTACACTAGATGTGTTAGAGTACTTTCTGTTGTCATTCGACATTAGTAGGCTCGATGACTGAATCAAAGTGGTTAGATTTTATGTAATTAGATTCTATGGCCACACTGATTAATGGTGACTTTGTAATTAATGTAGCACAAGTGGGAGAATATAAGATATTTATGTGTGGGCTTAATTAATTATAAGGTTTGTTGGTTCAGTGGGAATCTAGTTATAGGTAGACCAGTTTAAGTATGATTAGAGATGGACTAACCTAGTTCACTGTAGGACTAGTCCAGAGTTGGGATGGTATTATATATACCAACGGTTAGGGTCCCCATAGCCACAGTGATATTTCCTCTCATGTTCCCATATGCAGAGAGAAGCAAAGGATCCCCGGCATGCCATGGAAGACTCTAATCAAAGTATTCTAAACTACAAGAAATGATCAGAAATCAATCTACAGCAAATGGTATATGTTCTATCATCTATTTTAATGTCCATTGTATTCTAGTAAGTTGTGTAGTGGATCCATTAAGGTTCATGAGAAAAACTCTAAAGAGACCTGAAAAGTCTAACATGCAGTGCAAGGTCTAGAAGCTTCTGTGGGAACGTAGTATTTATCTTCGTTTGTTTTCTAGAGTTTCTATGTTTGGGGACAACGACGAAAAGGAAACAACCCTCGGTGTAGTGGAAGATACCTTAGCAGGGAAGATATGGAAGTCGAGGAATTGATTGGTCTACCACCCGATTATGGCGAAAATGTTCAGAACGTGGTGAAGGGAATGAACTGATGCAGTTCACTTTCTTCTGCATATCTACATTGATTAGCTTGAATTTTTTTAATTATAATGTTGATTCCATGGTGTTCTATTGGATCTGTATGACTGTTTGCTATACGGCTACGAAGAATATCTTAGGAACTGGTAAGTGCCTACCATCCGTCCTCGTCTCAATTGTGCGGATGATGTTATCGTCGTTCAGATCAAATGCATAGCCAACGGAGTTGCTCTGCACTTCCTATCCTTTTGGTGGGGATGAAACACGACATTTATCCCCTTCACCCTATTTGAATCCCTCCCGGTGTACCATAGCTTACCAGCAACAGTAGCTTTTTACTATATTGGGAGCACACTACCACCAGTACCGAGATTAGTCAACAACAGCTCATGAAGGATACTAGGAGGATCAGGGTGAGCATGCCACCACCCAGTTTCACAATCACCATCCTCCTTTCATTCACAGCAACTCCGCCATTGTAGGTACACTACTAGGGGTTACGGGTGGTGATAATTGCTACTATCAGTAGCTTGATCATCTTTCTAATGGATTTAGAAATCGCAAAGAAGAACAAGTCCCCTTTTCACTATCTTTAAGGGGATAGTTTGGCCATTAAAATTAGTTTGGTCAACTGACGTTAGCAACTAACGTCCCTCAATAAACAGACAATAGTTAAGTATATAATGAAAGTCAAAATTCTGCATTCACCCAAAAAAAAAATTCTGGAAAAGTTCGTGCAATTTTTAACTCATTTAACCAAAGTACAAGAAAAGTTTATGTAGTTTACCCAAAATTTAACAATCACAAAAGAAAATTTCAGAGAGTGAATATTTTAAACAAGCACGAAATTTTTTCAAATAAGATGGAGAAAGGGAGAATATTACCCCGAATAGGTCCAGCTAATTTTGATTAGTTTTTCATCCATGTTCATGGATATGACTGGTTTATGGGATGTGGTGCATGTACATAAGGTAGGGGCATCAATGGACTTGTTTCAGTTCGGGTCAAGCCAGTCTTGGGCTCTTTAGGGCAGCCTGAAACATGTTCAATAAGAGATTTGGGCTGTGGTGAGTTGCGCTGTACAAGTTAGTTAATGGGCCGGTTTAGTGTCAATTTGCTATCAGGTTGGCTTAATGGACTCTTATCAGCCCACTATTGGTTCGGTTTCGGATTACTAAATCTATATGTAGTAAAAAAAAAAAGTTGGATTAATGGGCTCTATCAGGCCATTATCGGGCTGGTTCGGTATTGGTGTTGGTTCCCCACATATATTTAATAAAATGTTGGTTTAATGGACTCGTATCGGTCCATTATCAAACTGGTTCGATTTTGATCTATTGATTCGATTTGGTTCGTGCTTATCAATTGGTCCGGTCTAGTTTCAATTTCAATTTCTGTTTCTATTTCTCATCAGACTCTAAAAACACAACCCAGATCCTATCCAATAAGGTTCATTTTTGGTTTGATTAGGGCCGAATCAGATTGGTTCGATTTCAATTTTCGCTTTGGGTCCAATTTTAACACCCCCTAACTAAAGGTTATATATATATATATATATTGAATTCTTATTTGAAATATAACATAACAAATTCAAATCTTCAAATCTTTGAAGATAGAAAAAGAAAAGTGGTTCACCAAAAGTCGAGAAGATGGAAGAAGAAAATGGATTTGAATTAAGGAAGATAGAAGAAAGGGAAAAAAATCGCCTGTAACACTCTCGTATATCAGTGTTGATCTTTATCATTAAAAGTGCATTAATCACGTGTCTCAATACACTCTCAATGATCACGATCAATACTACTTACATTAGAGTTATATTAGAATATTACAGAGGATCCTGACCCAAGAAGTAAAAGGGTTTCTAAATAAATCACTTTCTTACAGTATTTCGATAAAAAAAATCCATAAAGTTGTTAGAACAAACCAGATGGCAACCTTTCAGATAATGCCAACTCCGACTACATAATCAAAATGAATATTAATCGGGTATGATTGTCTCTTTAATGAAGAGGTGGCGGAGTTTATCATTATATGGATAACCCTCTCACCATGGATTTAATTCATGGTATTGGAATTAATAACCATATTGATTTGGTATCGATATCTATATTGGATTCAGGTATCAAAAATATCAATCAAGTAAGGACCGTATGGTGATGGAGTTTATTTTATTTATTTATTTATTTTAAATATAAAGATAATACTAATCACATGTCAGCCTAACATTACAAGCTTGGAGCGGACAGGGCAATCCTTACTCGGATTCTCTTCTCTGGGCCCACCCACACCACACCACTCTCATCCATCTGTCACTATCAAAATCATGGAAAAAGATCGTCTCCAGTCCGTCCAGCCGTCCAGTCGTGGACGGACAGATTGGATTTAAAGGACACGCCCCCCCATGTATTGGTATGCGTGTCCTTTTAATCCAGTCCGCCCAGTCCACGACTAGACAACTGGACGGACCGGAGACGATCCAAGTCCCAAAATCATGCCAATGCTTTCAAGGAAAAGAGGCCTTCTTCTCTCTCATTTCTCAGCTCGCATTGACAATACGGAATTATATGGGAACAAGGATTCACGGATTTGGATCGTCTCCTGTTCGCTTCAGAACAGGATGACGTCTAGTCTCCCATGGATGTCCAATATCTGGGCGACTCTTCATCCGACGGCTGTGATAGAATATGGTCTTAAAAGCTTATTTTAAAGAGAAAAACCCGCCAAACACGAATCAGAGTGAGCTTTTCTTCTTCTTTGAGAAGAGAAGCACTGCAATCCATCTTCTTCCTCTTCTTTCTAACTCCATATCAGAAAGGAAACACGTCGTCGTTGGAAATCGAATCATCCCTAACCAGCGACCAGCTCTCGTAAATCACGAACCTGAAGAAATCTTCTTCTTCTTCTTCTTCTTCTTCTTCTTCTTCTTCGGAATTCTTCCCGAATAGAAATCTCTTTGTAAAACACGAAAAGAGCTGTTGACAATTTCTTCTTCGGAGTTGGATTCGGGGAACATTTCATCTTCACAAACTAGTATTTAAGTCGTGTTCGCAACCAGAGGTAAGTTGGAGAAGCTTTCTTCTTTTCTTCTCAAACTGTTCTTCAAATCGTGTTCAAATCGTATTCGCAACTAGAAAGCTGCTTGTTCATGATTTTTTCCATTGGACCCAGTTTTCCTTCCCTCTTGGTGGTGACGGTGGTTTTTTTTAATGTAATTTTTGATGTGACAATGTATGGGTTGTTTTTAAGGTAAATAGGGCCGATTCCAAAATAGGTTAAAGGAATTGGTGTTTATCAGAATTAGGATCTACTGATTCTGATTCAAATCGACCAATTCCGCCGATTTCTTTGGACCATATTAAAGTTGATTATTACTCAATTATATGTGATACTCTTGGTGAGAACATGACAAGGGGGTACATTGATACAAATGAAATAGTTCTCGGAAGGTACTGGTTGAGTCAACAAGAGTTCAATGATTCTCAATAAAAAAAGAGAGTGATATTTTTGCAAAAATATTGAGAGACCAGTTCATTTGTGCCCTGACACAACCAACATGGATTGTTCTGCTGGTATTCCTGACCTTATCAGGTTGTGATATCCATTTTCTTTAGCTAAATCGATGTTCTTTAGCTATTGGTATTCCAGACCTTATCAGGTTATGGTATTCCAGACCTTGTTCATGATTTTTTCCATTGGACCTAGTTTTCCTTCCCTCTTGGTGGTGACGGTGGTTTTTTTTAATGTAATTATTTATGTGACAATGTATGGGTTGTTTTTATATTGCCTACAAAAAATAGTTATCCTGTCTTAAAATAATTCTCCTACATTCTCGAATTTGAGTAGAATCATGTCTAGGTAATTTTTATAGCTAGTAAGAAGGCAGCAGCTGAATACCATTCTTCTAATATCTGAATCTTTTTGAGATTAAATTGAGTCACTGTTTATCATTCTTCTAAAATCTGAATCTGTTTTTAGTATTAAGACTCAATCATTCTTTACTTGCTTGATTGTTATTTGTGGCATTATTTTATTTTCATTGCTTTTACCTAATCATTTTATTTAATCATTAACCTTTGCCCAGAAAAGAGAAAAAGATGGTAGATGAAGGCAATGGAGAAAATGTTGAGGATACACCTCAAGGAGAGAACACAATGGGAGAACAGGACACTGGAGAAGATGTTGAGGATACACCCCGAGTCGGATTGATGTTCGATTCGGAAGAGAACGCATATGATTACTACAATGAATATGGGAGACAGATGGGTTTTAGTGTTACAAGAGAATGCTTTTGTTGGAGAAAAGCAAAGGATAAGACCAAGTTAGTCTTAACTTCAAGGCGATTTGTTTGTAGTAAATCTGGTTTGAGGAAAACAGACAAACGTGATGGTAATATAATTAAGCATCGAACAGAGACAAGAACAGATTATCCTACAAGAATGGGAATTCAATATATGGATGAGACAGGACGATACAAATGTTTTGATTTTATTGAGAAGCATAATCATTCTCTCCACCTACCAACCATCTTACATTATATGCGTTCACAGCGAAAGATATCAAATGTACAAGCTTTGAGGATTGATTTGGCAGATGATTCTGGAAGATGACCTAAATCCACATTTGACTACATGGGTAGACAAGTAGGTGGGGGACAAAACCATAGATGCACCCGGGTAGATGTTAAGAATTATCTCTGGAATAAGCGACAGCGTGAGTTAGCTTATGGTGAAGCCGGAAGTGTGTTGAAGTACTTTGAAGATCAATCTTGTTTCAATCCATCATTTACTTATTTAATACAATTGGATGCCGATGAACAAATGACTAATATTTTTTGGGCTGATCATAGGATGCGAATAGATTACACACTATTTGGTGATGTAGTCACATTTGATACTACCTTTTCCACAAACAAATAGGATAGGCCATTTGGTGTGTTTTCAGGCTTCAACCATCAAAGAGGGCTTTTAGTTTTTGGGGCAGCATTTTTATAGGATGAGACGGTCGAATTATTCAAATGGTTGTTTCCAGCTTTCCTTCAAGCTCATAGTCAGAAGATGCTGATAACCTTGTTTACTGATCAGGATGCTGAATGGCGAAGGTAATACCCCAAGTGTTTCCATCCACATGGCATGGATTGTGCCATTGGCACATTACGCAAAATGGTATTACACACTTAGGAAACATGATGAAAGATGGATCCACTTTTCTGAAGGATTTTAAGACATGCATGTTTCATTCTGAGGAGGAGTTAGATTTTGAAATGGTCTGGGAGAAGATGATAACTAAATACCTTGTAACATATGATTCATGGTTACATCGTATTTATGGACTGAAAGAGAAATGGGCAAAGTGTTACATGAAGAAGACGTTTACCATAGGTATGAAGAGTACACAGCTCAATGATAGTTTTAATGGGGATTTAAAGGACTACTTGAGACCCAATTTGGACGTGGTCCAGTTTTTTAAGCATTTTGATAGGATGCTTAATGATAAGCGTGAGAATAAATTAAAGGTTGAGTATGAGGCCAGAGACAAATTACCTAGAAACATATTTACCAAGAGCACCCTAATGAAACAAGCAGTAGAAATATATACCCCAAAAATATTTGAGATGCTCCATGACCAGTATATAATGGTTAGTGCATGTTACATAAAGGATAAGAATGAAACCATTGATATACATGAATTCTTTGTTGCTTTAAATGAAGAAGAAAGAGATTTAGGCTGCTATCTAAACCATCTTATTCAATTTTAGAATGTAATTGACTATTTGAGACATTTGGCATTCTATGTTGTCATGCAATAAAGATTTTAGAACATGTAGAAGATATCAAATCTATACCTACTATCTATATGTTGAGGAGATGGATAAGGGCAGCAAGGAACATGATAGTGGAAGACAGTAAGGGGAATCAAGTTGAAGTACTACATTTGGATTGCATAGAACGTCACAGGCTTCTTTGTCCTAAACCGGTGAAGTTAGCAACACATGCTCCTAACTCTGCAGAGGGTTATTCACTAGATCAAGGCTATTAATGAATTATGCCTACAACTTCAATATATTGGTATTAATGCCCCGGTCCTAGTTGTGAGAAGCGAGCAAAGTAATATAGTCATTGCAAAAGGTCTGAAGAAAAAAGTAGGTTGTAAAGTAAGTGGGAAACGACATAAAGGTTGGGTAGAGAACCAAAAGAAAAACAAGAAAGTCAAACCAAGAGGTTCTTCAAGTGCCCTTTAGTGCACATCTTTTGAAGGTTCTCAACCAATGGTGACCAATCATTCTTTTATGTCATATTTAATGGTAATGGTTTCATATACATTATTCCTTTGTTCAGGTTTTTAAGATTTATCTCCATTACTAATCATCACATACTTACTGTGTTCTGTACAGTCATCTTTAGAAGGTTCCCCACCTATGTTGTTCTCTTCCCAAGCCTCCAATATAGTTGTGCAACAATCTCAAAATATTGGTAGGTAAAACATTTATATTTTCACAGATTTCCAGCTCAACCTCCTTTCTATCTTTTGTTCTAATTATAGTTTATCATGGTGCAGAATCTGTATCAAGTTCTGGTCTAGAAGTTCTCTTCATATTTTTGAAATTGATCTATTCTTATGGTCCGATAGACGTTTTCTTATCAAATTTCTTCTTGCTATTTCTGATTTGAATCATTTAATTTTCTTTTCTTATTCTGGTTTCTGTAACTCAAATACACTATTTATGTTCTTGGTTTTGCAATTCTATTGCTAGTACGGTAATATCCTGTCTCAATAAAGGTCAATCTATATTGAAGTTTTGTTGGATGAGCGTTAATCTTTATGAAGTAGACTGCATCTTATTTGCATATTGATGTGGCAACTGCGTTATATTGTTTGGTGGATAATGGTGATGCTATCTTTAGCATTAGTTGTTTGTCAAAGTAGTGGAAGCCCTTGGAGGCTAGTTCATTCATAGACTTTTTGTGCTTTTTCTTCTTTGTCAAACATTTTGTTACAATTCGGCCAAATGATGCTATATTGTTTCCTTAGTGTTAGGTAAACAGGGTCTAGTCAAGACTTATTTGATTTCTTTTTGGTAGACAGCAAAGGATTTTATAGATATAAAAATCAGGCTTTATTTTTTTTGTGAATGTTGTTTCATAAGAGTTAGATAAGCTGTTTTTTATGAGACCTTTGATTGTCAAGTCAAGCATTACCTCTCTAGTTCCTACACTTGTTAGTTCTTATCCACCCACACCCCTTTGTACCATTTTTTCTAGTTATTTGTTGTGGTTGTACTCTTCTTGTTTATAGCTATTGCTTTTCAATTATATTGTTCACTTTCTCATTATCTAGAAATCAGAAAAATAAAGTTGACATTTTCTGTTACAACCATATATTATTCAAAATTTCATAAAGCTGTTCAATTTATTAACTAACAAACTGCATGCTATGTTCTTATGCTAATTTACTTGATTATTTATGTCTTTTTCATTCCCATTGCAACAGCTCCACAAAGTTCAAGAGGAGAGGTGAATTGAGGGATTATGAGAGTCAAGTTGAATCACGAGATCATAAATGAAAGGATTAGCAAGTTTTTGGTTATGTAATTTTTTTAATCAAATGTACATTGTGTGGACAGCAAGTTTTTGAAATGTAATGCTCACAACCTTTTGTAGATGTGCTAAATCAGTTTTTGGTTATGTAATTTTTTAATCAAATGTAAATTGTGTGTGCAGCAAGTTTTTGGAATGTAATGCTCACACTCCCTTTTGTAAATGTGTTTGACCAGTACTTATTTATTTTGAGAAAATTTCTGCTACCCCCCATAATAGTTTCAAAACATCACCTACCACTTATACGTTTCAAAAAACATCAACTACCACCCAAACATTTATCACCGTTAATCAAATAGGTCCATTCCGTTAAACCAATCCCGTTAGTTGCTGATGTCATCAAAAAAGAATGTGAAATGGACTATAATACCCTAATAGATAAGTCAAAAGACTTTTTTACCCTCTTAGCAACAAAAAAAAAATTGTAGAATCTGATTTTCTTCTGAGTTGCTCTTCCACAGAGAAGGAAAGGCTTCTGATGCTGTTCCACAGTGAAGAGAGCTTTAGATACTGTTCCACAGAGAAGAGAGCTTACCGCCAAAATAAATAGAGAACCCACGAACACCCGCTAACAATAAGAGAGTTGTGAGTTGGATTCCATTGATGGTTTTCGCCGGAGGAAGAAACCAAGATTTACAGAGAAAGAAACCTACCTACGTACAATGACCTTGCGGCGAAGAAAGCATTGAGGAGTGGGAACTGAAATTGCCGGCGGCGTTGGTGACGTAACCATTGCCGTTGCAATCGACGGCGACGTCGTTGGCAATTTGACGGTCTGAAGAGGTAGGATTAGTAAGTTGTGCCAGGAAGAGGCGTTGGCGAGATCAGAGATCGTAACCAGCGAGGGCATCGAAGTGGGGTTGAGGATCGCCAGCGTGGATAACAGCTAGGAGATGGCGGTTGATGGAATCAACTGTGAGACCGAGGATGGCGATGTCTGGGGGAAGGTTGGGGTCTGAAATTAGGGTTTCAACGACGCCGGCATCGGAGACAGCTTGAATCAAGCGATCGTGAAGAGAGCCTACGACAAAGTGTTGGGCTACTGGATCCCAAGTTAAGCTTTCTGGGAATAGATTTGGTGATCGGAAATTCACTATATGTCGATTTCTGCCGACTGCTAGATTGACAAATACGAAGAAGAAGATGATAAGGATCTTCAATTGAACGACCGAGGACATGATCCTCCCTCTCTCTCTCTCTCTCTCTCTCTCTCTCTCTCTGATGTGGAGCTTGTGAGTAGAACAGTCGTGAACGAGAAATGGAGTTTGGAAATTGATACATATATATCTATAAGGTTAGGTTGGAGAACGATGAGGAAGGGAGAGAGGGAAGGAAAGAGAGGGGATTAAGGGGACTTACCTATTAACCGGTGCCGGAGAAGATTGGGCTGTTTATCTAACCGAAATGACCAGGGTTATTTTAGGAATTTTGTTAATTTTAAAATTTTTCAATTAAAAACATAAAGGCTAAAACGGTCTATCACTCATTTCCGTCACTTCCGTCAGTTACTTGGGTGCATTTGATGTTTTTTGAAACGTATGGTTGGTAGGTGATGTTTTGAAACTATTATGGGGGGTAGTAGAAATTTATTCTATTTATTTTTGTAAAGAACTTTACCCATCAGTGGTGAAGGGAAAATACTGGATAGAATCAGATCTGGAGGCATTCATGTTATTCTTTTTGGTTATTCTGTTAAATAGGCTATTGTTCCTAATGGTATATTGACAAACTGTGATTTGTAATTGGAATCTAAAAAGTTTACTCTGTACATTAGTAGTTGTGAACTCAAGTCTAGGCAGCCATTCTTAGTTTTAGGTCCATCTCAATGATTTGACTACTCAACTATTATGACTCCAATGTATGACTATAGTTTGCATCAATTCTTTAGTTAGTGTCTACGATATGTAGCAATAGAAATTATGTTTGTAATTTTATTCCATATGTAGATGTGATCACCCGAAAAGTTTTCAAGTTGCAGACAACTTAAATTGCATAGTAGAGTAACAAGAGAAAGGTTGGCTGAAGTTCTCAACAGAAAAAAAAAATTGCATAGTAGAGTCACAAGAGGAAGGCTGGCTGAAGTTCTCAACAGAAAAATAGTTTCTCTTTAACCATCACAACATAGGGTTTCAGGTAGGGTTCGTTAGGTTTCAAAAAAAAATCTGGGATTTCAGATTTCCTCATCACTAAATCAATTTGGAGTTTGAAATGCTTTGAGGAAACCTTTTCGCTGAATCCATTTGAAATTGGGGTTTCAAATGGCTTTGAGAAGAAAACCTTCTTAAACTTCTTCACTGAATCAATTTGAGAGAGAAACCTTTTCACTGAATCAATTTGAGATGGAAACCTTCTTCAATTTCTATTTTTGATGGAACCCACAACCAAATTCTTAAGTTACTTGAATCATCACACAACTATGGGATACAACATTCGGATACAACATTGCATACTCGAGGGAAGTGTGTTGACTGAAGAAGATCTCAAGAGAACCAAGAGCCCAATAGTAGAATTCAATTTTAATTGATTATAGATATAAATTTAATATTTTAAATATTTGAATTTATTAAAATAAATCATATTAAATTTGAATTGTTTAATATGATATATAAGTTTAATTGCATAGACTCAATAAAAAAAAAGTAACAGTTATGTAAAGAAGCTGCACTTCAGGAGGGAGAGACAACTGAACTCTCTAAACTCATGAATGTTGTACCAAAAAAAAAAACTACTCTTGAATGTTAATCATCCCAATCAGTTGGAGAGAAATATGTTTTCATGTTGAGTTGGACAGTAGTACCTATTTGAGGAGTAAATTGGAAATTTTGAAGAATAATCACTAAAATAAATTCTATTTCATTATTTACAATTTTTCAAAGTATAATTTGATAATTCTTAAAGAATGATGTTCGAGCAAGATAAAATTTCAATCGATGATGTTATGGGGATTACGCCCCCGCCAATGGTAGTACTGTGACACGCCACCGGAGAATCTACAACTAGAGGTGCGCCACGTGTCATAAGGCTGGCACTAATCCGGGATCGTTCGATGATCAACCTCGCAAGGGTTGGATAGCCCAACCCTGTGACTGGGCCTGGTCAACCTAAGTCCACCGAGGGTGGAGAATCTAGAGACATAAAAGGATAGAGCACATATAGTTATGGAGACATCGTGATTCACGCCGAGCTAGCAGGCCAGCAGCCCATCCGAGCTGTAAGGATAAGGATGAGTAAGATCATCCTCGCTGGGTGGTGACATATAAGTCAGGCTTATCCACGGGAACTCTCCAATAAGGAAGAATCCGACTATGATAAGGAAAGTCTATCCTACCGAAGATCCAAAGGACAAGATCAAGAAGTGGATATAGAAATCCAAAATCTGATGGCTAGCATCCACGCATATGCAAGGAAATACAGTTGGCCTCTTGCATGAGGTGAAGGTTACGCCTTTCGAGCCGACCTCCTACCATAACTGGTGACACTTACTGGTTATACACCAATCGACCACTCCATGCCTATAAGGAGAAAACCAACAAAGATAAATAAATCCAATTTCTTTACACTCCAACCAAATTCTGCAACTTTGCTAAGGCGACGACATGTCCCTACCTATTCAAAGGAGCAGCTACACTTTGTGTTGGTTCCATATTGTTTGCCTCCCGAACTGATTCATTAAAATGGTCTAAGGGTTATCTAATTTGACAATTAACTTATCTCTCTACTTTCTTGTGCACAAATCCCATCGAGCCAGAGACGGTCTACTTCGTGCAAGAACAAAGGATGATTGTAATTTCAATCAAATGCTTCTATATTTTTTATTTTCGACAATTGTTTAGTTGGTTTTTACTTGAAATGGTATAAAAGGAATTAAAAAAAAAAGGATTGTCAACTGTTTATTTTAACGTAAAGTGCAAATATAAAAGTAATTGAAAAAATACGAAATATTACATGAAGAAAAAAGCTTCATATTAATAATATCTGCACAAAAAAATTTACAACTAAACAATCATCCTTTGCATTAATTTTCGTGATGGATAAATTCGGTGGACATGATCTGTACTTTAGGCATTAAGGTTTCAATCATACCGTAAGTATTAGAAATATGATTGTTGTGTAAGTAGTATCCTATTGGAGAGAAGAAAGTTGTATTTTGATGATAAAGACTGTAATTGATATTTAAGACCATGTATTTGAAATTGGATCGTATCATAATCGGTATTGTCCTAAAGACAAAATTTGCTTCCAGTACAACCAGGTTGTATTAATTGTAAATTTGGCTCCAAGATAAAGTAGCTTCAGCTTCCTACATTAAACTTACACTAATCTAATGTGGTCTTTTTGAGTACTTCGAAGTGGTGCTAAGGCAAATGCAGATGATCTATAATGGCGAAATCGATTGTCGAATATCAATGGTAAAATCGTCAAGGGGACAGCATATAGTATAGGCTATTGGAGAGAGAGAGAGAAAAAAAAAAAAAAAGAGATTTAACTCTTAAATTCGTGTCCTATGAAGGCTCCACATTTCCCTATTTATAGAGTAGGACATGCCCTTTGAAGGCACTCTTTGATGTAGGTGTGTCATTTCATTCCAACGATTAAGATCGACAGATCCTGATCTGAGGGTTTTGCATATCACACCCCTTACCAAGGGATCTGTCCTATTGAATAGATGCACATCTACAATCTAACGGCTTGGATTAGTCTAACGGCTTAGATTGTCTGATTCTAATCCTATCGTTGAGATCACACTCGTATCCACCCCAATACAAACCAAAACTAAACCAGCTCCCAAAAATACATTTTAAGCACACCCACACCGCAACACAACACGACCGGCTAATTCAGCTCAGGGCGTGCATATGTGAAAAGCGACATAGAACCAGAGGATCTAACGGCTTCGAATGTCTGATTCTAATACAAGCATTGAGATCACACATTTTCCCAAAGAGTTTATTCCATTGAACAGATATGCCCTTACGATCTTAATGGTTTGGATTAATTGATCTCATTCCAAGTGTTCAGATAATCCAATTCGATTTGGGTCAAACAGGATAAATCATATCTACCACAATACAAACCAAAACTTAACCAACTCCCAAAATATACATCTTGAGCAGACCCACATAGCGACACGACACAACCGGCCGATTCAACTCAAGGCGTGCCCATGTGAAAAGCAACCCAAAACCAACATAGACACAAGGGAGGAGGGACTCTTCCATCTTAATAACCCTTCCCCCTTTATAATTCTAAAACAATTTATAAGATACTCCATAATCTCTTCCACTTCCCACGTGGGACTAAAAAAAGAAACCTACCATGCTTATAGCATTATCCAAGGGGTCTTGGGTTCCAACCTCTTTAATTTTACCTCAACAACCTCTCAAACCATATACCATAAAAAAAAATTAATAAATAAAATAAAATAAAAACAGCTTTTTTTTATCTTTAAGCTTTACTTTTACTTTAAATAAAGAAAAAATTTCATCTACACCCCATCAAAGATTGTTAACATCATCTACACCCATAAGAATGCAGAAACATCACCTAGGTCCACTTAACTGACGAAAATCACTAAAATTATTGAAATACAGTTTTACCCTTCATTTTTATATTTTATCATTTTAATTTTAAATAACTTAAAAGATTTATTCCAAACAACCTTCTTCTCCGGAAATACAAAGAAAGAAATGTTTATGTATAGAAGTAGCAATCATCTCTCCTCAAGCTCTTCACTGGATGAATATGGTATATCAATCATCTCTCCTCAAGCTCTCTCACCACGGATCCTACGGGCAAGCTGGATATCCTTGGGCATGATAGTGACACGCTTAGCATGAATTGCACACAGGTTTGTGTCCTCGAACAGATTGACGAGGTATGCCTTTGCTGCCTCCTGCAAAGCCAAAACTACATGGCTTTGGAAACGCAGATCCGTCTGCAATACCAGATATCATTATATGAAAGACATAACCAAGATTTTCAGAAAAGAGAAATAGTACAGCAAAAGAGCAGAACAGTATCAACAGCAAACTTCCAAAATCACCTTAAAATCTTGAGCAATTTCACGGACTACCCTCTGGAATGGCAGTTTTCTGATAAGGAGTTATGTGCTCTTCTGATACTTTCGAATTTCACTGGAAAGAACAGAGCAATTGAAAAAAATAAAATAACAGAGCAATTGAAAAAATAAAATAACAGAGCAATTGAAAAAATAAAATAAAAAACTCATTTGATGCTCCAATGCATACCGAAGGGCAACAGTTCCAGGCCTGTATTTGTGGGGCTTCTTCACTCCTCCAGTTGTTGGAGTAGATTTACGTGCAACCTACAATATATATCTCAAATGAGAAAACTTGTTTTCCAATCTCTTGTGACCAAAAGACAACAACTGAAAAGGAAAGGAGGAAACCCACCTTGGTAGCAAGTTGCTTCCTTGGAGCTTTTCCACCTGTGGACTTGCAAGCTGTCTGTTTGGTACGCGTCATCTGCAATTACAACATCCACTTTCAATTTCAACATTTTCGACGAGATTGTGATAAAACAGACGATTGACGAGCCAAATCATCGTCTCCCATGGTGGCAATACATTAGGGTTTCATAGCAAGAAAGGGCAGAAGAGGAAAGAAGAAGAGGAAAAGAAGAAGAAGAAGAAGGGTAAAATGGTATTTTATCTTTACTCTAAGGGCAGTATTGTCCATGAAAAATTTTATTTCAGTTGACGTAAGCATCTAACGGGAATTAACTGACGGAGTGGACTTCTTTGATTACCACAGCCAAAGTTTTGGGACCTAGGTGATGTTTTTGCAAACTTGTGGATGTAGATGATGTTAACAATCTTTGATGGGGTGTAGATGAAATGTTTTCTTAAATAAAATACAGCAATGATGTAAACCAATACCCAAATACATACCCAAATACCTTACAGCAGAAAGATTAAGGTTGAATTAATAGGAAACCCCTATAGCAAAAAAGAACGGAAAATGCTCAATATAGGATTAATGATAGCTATGTATCATAAAAAGTTGAAAGAACTTGTCAACTTTAAGGGCCAAGTTGTGGATTCCACGAGAAGATTAAATTTTTTTTAGGGTCCACAAAATTATGGATTCATTTTAATCATAAATTTGCTTTGATAACAAATAAGTGTATCCATTTTGGATGGCTTAAGTTCAATCAACATATCTTTTGGGTTACAATAAAATAGATTCATACCCATAACTTGGCCAAAGTAAGATACTTACTTATAATCATAGTTATTTAATTTTTCGAATTATTTGTGAATTTTTTTCGAATCGAATAATACGAATAATTCTCCCGAATTCGAATTATATTTAATGATTCTTTAAAATTCTCTTATTTTTGTCTAGAAATAAATATCGCTAATAATTCTTTCAATCCGAATTATACCGAATAATTCTTATACTAAAAAAAAAAATCCTAGTAGAAGACTTGATGCTATAACTAAGGGTGTCAAAACTGGATCCGGCCCGGTAGCACGGACCGAGTCAGCCCGATATAACCCGAATCCAGCCCGGACCGAGTCTTAATGGACATGTTTTGGTCTGAGCTTGTAAAGTCCGAGACCGTTTTAGCCCAAATCGAAACCAAACCAGATCGATCCGTTAAGAAGCCCGAATTAGCCCAAACCGATAAAACCCAATCCGAACACCGGTAAGGTCCGTTCGGGCCCAATTTCTTAATTTTAATGGTTTTAAATGTTAATAGATTGTGTTACATTATTAGAGTTCACTTCATGATCTAGAAGATTATGTGAATCTATAGTTGAAAAGATTATGTTAATTGTTATAGTTTATTAAATTACATACATATGGAAGGAATAATGCTAATTTTATAGATAGAAATAATAAAATAGGCTATATAGTTTACATATAAAATGGGCCCGATAAGCCCGATTCGGCCCGAATCAACCCGAAATCACCTCAATAAACCCAGTCCGATAACAAACCGACACCGGACTAGCCCATCAGTTATTGTGTCCAGCGCAGCCCACCCTAGCCTGAATTCTTAATGGACATGTTTTGGGTTGGGCTTATAAAACCCGACACCGGTTTAGCCCGGACCGAAACAGGCTCAGACCAGTCCGTTGACACCCTTAGCCATAACTATTATTCTTAAACAAAGTTTTCAGAAGAAAAAAAAAAAAAAAACCCTTAATGCCGTAACTCTTTGCATCTTTTCCAATCTAAGACTAATTATAAGTCTAAAAATCACATCATAATATAAAATAGATCATTAATTTCATTTTTTTTTCCAATGTGAAATTAAAAATGAAAATGAAAATCAAATCATAATACAAAGCAAATCATTAATTTCATTTGACAACGTAGAATTAAATATGAGTATAAAAATCATACCATAATACAAAACAAGTCATTACTTTCGTGTGTTTTTTCAATTGAAAATAAATATTATAATAAAAACCATGAGGAAGTAATTAACGAACATGAAAAGGAGATGAATTTCATGAGAATGATTGGATGAATATATGAAAATGTTTGATTTTATGAACATCAGTTTCACTAGATTGGTATTGTAATCATAATAAAATTTAATAATCCACATTATATATTATAATGAAATCTAACAAATCCACCGCTATACACACATACCCATCTATTATGTAGTATATTGTTATTTATAAATTAAATATTATTCTAAAGTCACTTATATATTATGCAGGTGTAATAATTGATGGATAGGAATACCAAATATTAAAAATTAACATCCGAATTTTTTGTCTAAATTTTTTTTAGACAAAAGAATAATTTTCGAACCGAACCGAATTATAATTTTATTTAAATCCGTTTTTTTTACCACATTTTTTACTGAATTCTTAAATTATTAAAACGACTCATTCCGAATTATTCTCCTTTCAAATAATTCACAAATCCGAATTAAATAACTATACTTGTAATCATCTCTACGGAACTAGGAGGATTTGATGGGGATCTTAGTATCACTAACAGTTCCATTCTTCGAAAGTTTCAACAATATCTTTGGATTCACTATTTACCTTTTTATTAGATTTGATTTATTGGAAGATAGCTCACTAATATAGGGAGGGAACGAAGTAAGCTTGACTTTGCTCTCAAGCCCATCTTTTGACAGTGAAGAGCTTACCCGGGATTATTAAGATTGATATCAGAATAGGTTCCAGAGCTCATAGCTCTTCATGGATGATCTGAATGTATTTCATGTTTCTTCTTTATTAATATAATTCTTTGATAACCTTTAACAAAAAAAAAATCTAGTCCACACGTTGATGAAACTCCTTCAACAGTTGATGTACCCTTCTTTTACTTCTGAAAATTCAAATCAAAATAAATCATCAAAGGGAGCTCCAATTGGTGAATCCCAAATTCCCAATTGGTTGGGATCTAGTTGCGTCCCTTACAAGGTTGTTAATGGGTTGATCATCACAAAATGATTCAAAAATTCGAATTAAAGAAAGCCTAAATCCAATTCGAACTTTCACACCTAATAAAATGGGGTTATCTAATATGGATGATTCATTTAAAAATAAGTATACGTTCGATATGTATTATAGGTCAAGAATACATTCTGAAATGGTTAAAATAGTATTGAGTGTGCATTCTTGTTCTTAGATTATAGAACGCATCAGAGAACACTGCCTGTTCTGGAATGCACTGTGTGTTACCCATTCTGTATTTTTATATCTTGGGCTTAGAACAATCATACCCCACGCTTTATCCATTCGTATTCTATGTTAGGGATCTGTTTTTATTCTAAAGCATATTTCTAAGAACACATTCTAAGAATGCATATCAAACCCAACCTGACCAAGACTACAAATATTTTTTTGACAAACTTACAAAGGAAAAAAATGATTAAAAAACTATCTACAAACTAATATAGACTCTCTCCCCACAATATTCCAAATCGTATGAGACCTGCCTACCAAAAAAAAAATTCGTATGAGATCTTTTTTTTAAATTTTTTATTTGCAAATCAAATCATATGAGATTCACTATTGCATTCACCTTGGGATCCAAATCGTCTCCTGCGGCAGGAGATTCCTGCCACCGATCCAAGGGCCGGGGTTCGGTCTGGCCGCCTGCCAATACATTGGGGGGTGGGCCGGCTGAAATCCGACCCTTGGCAGGCGACAGGACCGCAGGAGAGGATTTGGTTGCTTCACCTTGCATCCGTATCGGATTCGTTTATTTATTGGATCATTCCTCAGCAAATCGATCATGATTGGACAAGATTAGACACCAGCCAGTATTCCTTATTAAAACGGATTTGGATGATTTTTATTTAGTTTTTTATTTTTGTTCCATTATCATTCTTTTAAAAAAAATAATAGATTCAGATGCTTGGGTTCAAACTCTAAAAGAAATCCATTATACAAAGTACCTCCCTATATCATACATTCCCAGCATATTTGTCACAGAAAACAAAACCCCTTAATTAGTAATTTTAGCATATTTTAATAAAATCTCATGTCTGGTTATCTTACATCATTTACTTGAATGGTGATTCCATAAAAATATGAACTACTAAAAAATCAACATATTTGATTATTTCAATTATGTAAATTTTCCGTGCATTTACTTGGAGAATTTATAAAATTTTATAATTTCAAAAAAAAATTAAATTTAGAAAACAATTCAATAAATGATAGAATGGGAGTTACGTCATCACTTCTCTCTCTCTCTCTACCATTCTCTCCTGCCTAATGATCTGTTGCACCCCACCAAAGACAACAACGTCATTCTCTCATGAAATTAACATTAATTTGTTTTTTTTTTTCAGTATTTATTTAACATTCTGATTAGACAGTTAAAACACATCATAAAATTGATTTTTTTTTCTTTTTATTAGGTAAATTCGATATTGTAGTGTTTAATGTACTACATTTTGGTTTCTCAGATTTGGATTCGAGGGCTTTTCTGATGGTTATGCCAAAGGTGAATCTCTAGGTCTTGGATTTCTATCGAAAACATCGTCTATCACCTATATGTTTGGAGAATCATCAACCTCCCTTATTTAACTGATGAAAATCACTTAAAATGTTGATAGACAATTTTACCTTTCATATTATAAATTGAAATTTTTAAAAAATAGATAAAAGTAATAGTTTGACCTCCTAATAAAAATTACATTTACTCTTTATCTCTTGCGGTTTCATTCTCAAGTGAGCTCACCAATAGAAGTTCAATGTCGCCAAAGCTCTGTTTCTTGCACCAAAGCTCTGTTTCTTACGATGATGAGAAACCTCGCAAAATTGCAGGTGATAATTACTACGATCTGGGTTCTGGACCAAAAAAAGGGTTCAAGTAAGAAGGCCATAAAGAAGTATATCGACGCAAGTTAAATCTGTTAGTCTCTCATGCAGCTCTCTTAAGTAATCATCTAAAGAGGTTAAAGAACAGTGGCGTAGGAATCATGGTGAAGCACTCCTACAAGCTTCCAAAGAACGTTAAAGCAGGTTTTCAGCTTTCTTCCCAAACCAAACCTGCTGCAGCTACTCCTCTGTCTTCTTTGACAATGACAGTGAAAAGGGGCCGAGGACGACCACCCAAGCTCAAGTCTTTAGATATCATCATAGTTGACTCAGAAGCTTAGGTTCTGCAACAGAAGAGGGGGCGTGGACTGTTGGATTTTGTGTTGTCATTGTTAGCAACTTGGCAGATGAGGCAAGTTGATGAGCATTCAATCAGAGAAATGAGGAGAGAGAGTATCAGTGCAGTGGCAAAGATGGAGCAATCTATATGTATATTCTACAGTGTTCTACATGTGTTTCAGATGATTTGCAATGAGTTGAATGGGATTTTATACTGATTTTGATGAGAGAGAATGTCTATGGACCCCACTGGTGATGTGGTACAGTTTCTGATGATGTAGTCAAGTTTTTGATGATGAGACAGTGTTGCTGCATCTTAAAGCATTAAATATGGAGAAAGAAGATCTAGAGAGAGAATAAGGAGAGAGAAAGAAGAGAGAGAAAATATGGGTAGGACCCACTGTGCCTAGGTGGCATGCCACCATGGCAGCCAGCCAGGCCGAGGGCCACGGCATCACAGTGGCAGTCAGCCACATGGGCAGACCAAGGCCACAGTAGCACCATAGCATGCCACAGCCACATGCTAGGCAGCAACCATGGCACACCATGGCATGCCTTGCAGCAGCAAGCCCGCAAGGCTGCAAGGCCCGTAGGCCCACTGCCACATGACCATGCGCATGGCCTTGGCCGCCCCCCAGCTAGACATCCATCTGTTTGACATAATGCCTAGAGAGAGTGGACAAATTTTAGAGAGATTTCTCTTCTACAGGGTTTATGAAATGAAAATCGATTACAAAGGTCATTAAAAAAGTTTTCAAAGGCGTTTTCATCAAGCTAGATAGGCCAAGATGCAAGATCGGTGGCCAGGAAAGAGCCACGGTGCACAGATCCACTTTGAATGGCCTAGATCAAGGCAGGCTGGAGTGTAGTGCAGCGACACCGTCGAGATTCTATCGCGTGTTTTCTGATTTGCTGGAAGCAGTTTAATGCCATGGTTTATGTCTTATATAGTGGATACCATGATTCCATGTGGCACGTTCATCATATGGCGGCGGTCCAGATTCTAATCTTGTGGCCACGTGCAACTACAATTTTCATAGGCATGATTTGTGCGAATCCGACTGCCATCTGTTAATCCCGCCATTTTAAGGTTATCGAATGGGCTAAAATGAAGATTCTCTATGCGCCAATGCGATCTCAACAAAGCATCGACGCTTCATGGCTACGGTGTTGCTCGAGTGCGTCAAACACTCAGAAAAGATTCCATTTGCTTGGTTCTAGTTGGTTGAAATTCAAACCGACATAACTTCTTCATCCGAGTTCCAAATCAGTCCGTTCAAGTTGTAGTTTCCTCATTTTCGAGCCCTCTTTCTATTGAGTGGTGTTGGGAGTTGTAAAAATGTTGAGAAAAATTGAAAAGAACGGTTTAAAGCTATAGAGAAGGTTTTCTAGGGTTTCGTGCCCTATGGGAGTGATCAATCACCAACTACCTCTTCTCTGTGCATCAATGGAGTGCTAAATCCCTTTGAGAGGTTAGTAGAGCTTTTTGTTTACATTCATGGTGATTATGGATTGTGTGGAAGAGATTGGAAGTTTGTGAGTGAGGTGTGCTCTGTGAATAAATCTCTATCATCATTGAAGGCTATTGAAGAGTACCTGAGAGCAGTGTGAAGCTTCAAAGAGATTATTGGTCATTCTAAAGCAGTTGTGAGATTTTTTAAATTCCCCATATTATTATTGCTTTTAGTATATTGTATGCTAGCGTAGGTGAAAGTTGTTGAATACCTAGCTAGCTATGGGTTTCATTGTAAGGCAATTCTATAAGCCTAAAAATTATTATTTGCTTCCCGTGGGTACGGGTTAAGCGTGGTATGTTCAGTGGGTGCTGGACACTGGCTATTAAGCCTGAATCTTGGCGTTGTTATGCCCTATCACACCCCAATTCCGTACTATTCAGAATGGTGTGATGAACCGCTAATTTGTAAGAACCCCATTTTTGTCATCCCCAGTCAAACAGAACTTTATTGGTGTATAGGCAGTAAGAGAGCGGAGGGGGATGAAAATTTAGAAAGTACAGGGAAGGCAAGTGAAACTCTCTCAAACCAATAGTCGATCAATTCCTCTGTGTTCTCTATGGTGTTCTGGGCTGAGCCAGAGTGTCCCCAATGTACAAGAGTCTTGGTGGGCATATTCAGAAGGGTTGCGAATCAATTCAAGGTTTGGACGCTAAGCGGTGATTTCAAAGCAGATTTTGGCGGGCCCTACAGTAAGGTCATGAAAATACCTTCGAAATGATACCAAAATCACTCAATTCCGATATCAAACGAAGAAGATGTCGCGATTTTAGTGGGATTGAAATTGGCTTATTAAATCCAAGGGTTTTTCTATAAATTATCATAATTAAGGATTTATTGGGCAAATTATCGTGATTTAAATCGATCAGACTTCATTCGACCATATCTTGATCATCCGACATCCAAATCCGACGATTCAAGCGCCACTGTGCTCCATTGCATGTCCTCTTCAAAATGGATGTAAAGAATTTTGGACGAAAACCGCCAGCGGGTCCCATGCAAAGTTGCCAGTAGGATTATCGTCAAAACTCCAATTCTTCATACCTTGATCATCCGAAGTCCGATTCAGACGATTCAAGTGCCAGTGTGCTCCATTGCCTGTCCTCTTCAAAATGGACGTAAAGAATTTTGGACGGAAGCCGCTAGCGGGTCCCATGCAAAGTTGCTAGTAGGATTATCATCAAAAATTCCAATTCTTCATATCTCGATCATCCGAAGTCCGATTCAGGCGATTCAAGTGTCAGTGTGCTCCATTATCCGTCCTTTTTGAAGTGGACGTGGAAAATCTGAGACAGAAGCCGTCGAAATTTTTAATGCTGAATTGCAAGCTGAGAGGATCCATAATAGAGAGAGAAATCAATACAGTCCATTCTTACTCAGTCCAACCCAGCTCAAGCCCAATTTAGTCCAACCCCGTCGAACTCAACCAGTCCAGCCTGACCCAACCCAAATCGGCCCAGATCGAGTCAGGTCAGCCCATGTGTATGCACTTTATGTATATTTTATATACTATATATATTTATATTATATAATATATGTTTTATATATGTTATATTATATATATTTTTATATGTTATATTATTATATAACGTATGTATAAAGAGAGGGAGTGGGAATCCAACAAGGCAAGAGAGAGAGAGAGGGGGAGAGAGAGAGAGGAAGAGAAGAGAATGGGAAGAGAGAGGAAACCGAGTATATATATATATATAGGTTCGGTTAAGAAGAGAGAGAGAGGAAGAGAGAGAGAGAATGGGAAGAGAGAAGAAGGAGAAAGCCGATATATATATATATATATATATATATATATATATATATATATGTTCGGTCAAGAAGAGAAAGAGAGAGAGAGAGAGAGAGAGAGAGAGAGAGAGAGGGAGAAAGAGAGGAAGAGAGAGAGAGAGAGAGAGGAAGAGAGAGAAGAAGAGGATAGGGGGAAGGGTGGAGGTGGCTTGAATCCTCAAACCACCTCCTTCTTGAGCCATCCCTCCACCATGACACCTCCTCCTTGAACCCTTTTCCCCCTCCTTCTTGAGCCCCACCATGACAACTCTTTTTTGAACCACCATGACACCTCCTTCTTGAGCCCCACCATGACAACTCCTCTTGAAAACCACCATGACACCTCCTGGGGGTGTAGCCCCACCCTATGACAAGTCCTTCTTGACCCCTCACCACCATGGCACCTCCTTCTTGAACCTTCATGCCCCTAAATTCCTCCACAGGTGAGACCTAAGATTCCTCTTGAGCCATAAATGTTCACACCCCAATTCCGGATTCACGGATTTTAAGACATCTCCAAAGCCCCATTCCTAAAAACCATTTCGAAAATGGGTTGTGTAGACCTAAATTCCTACCATTTTTATTTGGGATGTGTACCAAATTCTTTCTATCTTTGTTAATAGGATCTAGGGATGAGACCTAAATTCCTACCATTTTTATTTGGGATGTGTACCAAATTCTTTCTATCTTTGTCAATAGGATCTAGGGATGAGACCTAAATTCCTACCATTTTTATTTGGGATGTGTCCTACCATTTTTATTTGGGATGTGTACCAAATTATTTCTAATTTTGTCAATAGGATCTAGGGATGAGACCTAAATTCCTACCATTTTTATTTGGGATGTGTACCAAATTCTTTTCATTTTTGTGAATAGGATCTAAGGATGAGACCTAAATTCCTACTATTTTTATTGTTTCCATTTTTAGGTTTTTAGGGTTTCCTATCCCTTTTCATTGTGATTTTCATTTTTTAGGGTTTTCTACCCTAATTGCTATTTTACCATTTTTAGGGTTTTTTTTACCCTAATTGTTCAATTATTTCCATTTTAGGGTGTATCTTGCCCTAGTTGTTGTACAATGTAAACAATCTAACAAAGCAATGTGAGCTTAAATATAGCAGTGTAAGCATCCAAATATAGCATGTTGGAAATATATTCAAATTTAGCAACAAATCAATCAAAGATGGCAAGTGAGCATGTGAATCAATAAAAACATGGTAAGTGTGCATCCAAACATGGCGGTTATATGTAAGAGGGGGAGGAAAAAAAGAAAAAAAAAAAGGGTGGAGAACAAAGAAGGAGGGTGAGTATAATAAAAAAATTAAGGGAGAAGAAATAACAAAAGGAAGGGGGAATATTAAAAAAAGGGATGGGGAAGGGAAAAGAAAAAAGAAAAAAAAAAGTGGAACAAATATAGCATCAAATATGGCATGTGAGAAACAACCAAAGCATATGAGAATCAATCAAAACATGAGGGAACACGTAGGGGAAGATGACAGCTTTGTCAGGCTGGACCAAAATGGGCACATAGGGCACTGTACTTACTCAAAAAATTCTTAAAAGATATCCCTGGAAAGAAGACTCAGAGGCCAACATTTTGTCTCAAGGAAGCTATTCCTAAAAGAGACCATAGGCAGGTCGAAAACATTCCCCAAATACAGGCAAATACACTGGTCAGGTCTGTTCCATATTTTTGACCAGTTGCACCATAAATTCCAAATAAAATTCTATTCTTAATGAAAATTAAATACAGACATATATCTATGTAGATAACTGTCTGATCTAAAATTTCATTAAGAAAAACAAGTTAAAACAGTATATTTTCTTTGAGAAAAATGACTCTTTTCAATCATGCAAATCAGCACATCATGATAGATCTGAAATCAAAGCACTATGCACTTAAAAATTGATATCAATTCAACGAAAAATGGAAAAAATATGAAACCAGTGTCATTTTTTAGAAGACTTTCATGTCTAAAAAGTTCATGTTAAGTGGATTTTCTGATTATGGCCATAAGGCCTTTGTCTAGAGACTTTCCGATGGAGGATTGCATTACATCCGAGAAAAATAGCAATGTCAAAGACAAATTTTTTGATATATTTCCCCAATTCCAAATGGAACGAAATTTTTAGGGTAGTCTTCTATCATATCAGAGAGACTCCCATAAAATTTTGGGCTTCAAAAGCTTAGAAAAAATACATATGATGTACGTCCTAAGTTTGAACCCTAAATCTGGAATTTTCAGATCAGAAAATCACTTTATGAAATTTACAAAAAAACATCAAACATCATTGTATATCAATCAAAAATTCATCATTGAATAGCTTAGACAAATTATCATTCATGAAAAATGTTAGACATAGGCATCCTAACATTAACAAGCATGTAATAGAGCATTCATGATTGAGATTTCATGAAAATTAGCCTTTTTCAAGCAAAATTGGCATTCGGGCATTATAACGACCTCTAAATTTGTTTAGAGTACTAACCTTGGGCTCAAATTGAGTGAAACCATTGATGAAGGGTGATTGTAGGTTGTATCAACCCCCTTTGAATGTGAACTCCTCCTTCTCCTTTCTTCCTCTTCTTTCTCTCTTCTCTTTCTCTCTTTTCTTCTTCTCTTTTCTTTCTTTTCTCTTTTTCCTCTCTTTCTTTCTTCCCTCTCTCACGTTTTCTCTCTCTCACTCACCTTTCTCTCTCTCACCCACGTTCCCTCTCTCTCTTGTATGGAAAAGGATCCCTCCTCTCCCCTATTTATAATTTTTCACTTATTTTCTAGAAGATCCTTCTTTCCCCTTTTCTTCTTTTTCTAGAAAATCTTTTTCTCTCCATTTTTCTTCTTTCCTTTCTTTTCTTCCTCTCTCACGTTTTTTCTTCTTCCTTTCTTTCCTTTTTCTCATTCTTCTTCTAGAAAACCCCTTCTCTTTCACGTCTCCCTCTCTCCTCTTTCCTTTTTCTTCTCCAAGATCTTTTAGATTTCATCTCAACCCTAAAGCCACCCTTCTCTTTCACGTCTCTCTCTCTCCTCTTTCCTTTTCTTCTCCAAGATCTTTTAGATTTCATCTCAATCCTAAAGCCTCCCTTCTCTTTCACGTCTCCTCTCTCTCCTCTTTCCTTTTTCTTCTCCAAGATCTTTTAGATTTCATCTCAACCGTAAAGCCTCCTTCTCTTTCACGTCTCCTCTCTCTCCTCTTTCCTTTTTCTTCTCCAAGATCTTTTAGATTTTATCTCTTATATATAATAATATATATTATATACACATATATTTAATAACATACATATATGTATAGTATACAATATATATAATATATAAATACTATGCACATGGATGAACCGGTTCGAAACGGGTTGAGACCGACTTAGGTTGACCGAAGTTAACCGATATGGGTTGAGCTAGGTTGGACCAAAACGGCTTGAACCGAGTTGGACTGGATTAATTGGAATTAGTCTGGGTTTTCTCTCCTTGTCATTTCATGGGTCATTTCCACTGTCATCCCGCATGGAATTTTCCGATGGCCTCTATTCCAAATTTTTGCCTTCATTTTGTAGAACATTAAAAATGAGGAATATAGGAACTGGAATCACCTGAATCCGATGTAGAACGGAAAAGATATGCAGCTTTGAAGTTTTGACGATAATTTTGCATGCAAGCTTGCATGGGACCCACTGGTGACTTCTACCCGGGATTTTTTATGTCCACTTTGTAGAACATCATGAATGAAGAATAATGGTCTTGGAATCATCTGAATCCGATGTCGGATGATCAAGATATGATGATTTGAAATTCAAACAATCCAACTTAGGATAATTTGCATAAAGGCTCCTAGGATTATTTATAATAATTTCATAAACCTCCCTCATATGTATCATCTGACTAAAATGGCCATATCTTCCTCATTTGATATCGAAATTGAGCAATTTTGGTCTCGTTTCGAAGATAATTCTATGACCTACGCATCCATGTAAAATGATAACCCATGACGTTCTTGTGGACCCATTGAAAACTTCCTCAAATTCACAGACCCATTGAAAACTTCCTCAAATTCACAGTCAAGAATCCAAACTTTCGATCACCTTTCTTCCTTTTGTTGTCCACACACCAGCAGGACTTTGTTTAGTTGGGATGGCAAAAATGGGGTGCTTACACCCACCATGACAACTCCTTCTTGAACCACCATGACACCTCCTTGAGCCCCACCATGACAAGTCCTTCTTGACCCCTCACCACCATGGCACCTCCTTCTTGAACCTTCATGCCCCTAAATTCCTCCACCTCTTGAGCCATAAATGTCACACCCCAATTCCGCACTGTTCAGAATGGTGTGATGAACCCCTAGCAAACCAACGGTTCAACCAGGATCTCGAGTAGGCTATATCCGTGGTATCTAAACTTCCACACATCCATAATCATAATCAGAGTAAATACACAATAGCGGAAATCTTATAATAAAATGAACTGAGAATCTACTGTGATATAAATATTAAATAGCAAATTATTTTGTATCAACTGGGACATAAATAATTATCAAATACATGTCTTTATTAAATTCAAATAAAGAAACATAAGAAAAATCTAATCGAATACACATGAGTTGCACTCGCAAGAGGAGTCATGTGTATCTACTTCAGCTTCAGCTTCCATCGCCGCCACATTCCCGTATGCTGGAGCATTCATATAATCTTCAACCGTATAACCTGCATCATCAACTAAAAATATTCGACTTCGAGGGGTGAGCACACATCACGACTCAGTGAGTAGACAAAACAATGCAACAATACATATGCATGCAATCAATTCATATCTTTGGTCTGGTTTATAGTTTGTAATGCGCAATAGAAAGGTTGGGTGGTCAAAGGTTAACGTTTATTGACCCCGCCTCTATACACAGGGTGTGGAAGTCCGTCCGAAGGTTAACGTTTATCGTCGTCCCCATCCACCCTAATCATGACATTATACAACAAAGATTAACGTTTATTGCTATATAATACCATACCAACACGTAAGCCCCTGTTAGCGAGGGCTTGCAAACTGGGCTCGCAACTAACCAATCCTAATGCCAAACAGTGTATCCAAGGCCTCACCCCAGCATCCCTCAGAATGTCCATAGAGATAGAGCTAAGGCCCCCCGGTAGAGTCAGAGACTACAAGGACCAAGATCACCTCCCCTGATACTCTACGACATAATAGTTCTACTAAAGTAATGGCGATACGACGATGCTAATGCACAAGACTTGAGTTAGAGATAGAGCTAAAGTGCTGAGACCCACCAAAGGTTAACGTTTATTGACGTTCTCATCACACCTCCCCTGATACTCGCTCGCATCAAGTACACCAACCACACACATACAATCACATGCATATTCTTATCATCATCATCATCATCATGTTATAAACAATAAAATAAATATGCATGAACAAATAATAGAAATATTGGATGACATGTTGTATGCACATTACAAACATGTTCGCATAGAATCAAGCATGGCATTGGACTCAAGAAAATAGAAAACAGTTTGTTATTAACCAATTAGTTTAGAGTTCGGTTTCCTCACCTTAGCTTGCTAACAGATACTTTTCCAAGCTTTATAATCACATTTATATTGTTATTGTATTGCTAGAAGACCTAACAAGTCGATAGAATTTAATTAGAATTAATTCTGAATTTAAAAACTATTCTGTTAATTGAGGGTCGGAGGTAGGGTCGGAGTCCTGATCGACCCTGGGTGCGACCCTCCCCAAACTCTGAACTTTTTGAACACTGAGGGTCGATGGTCAGGATCACCTAGGGTCGGATGGTCATCGACCCTCGGTGCACTTTGGTCCAATTCCCTCTTTTAGTCCATTCTTCGTGCTTGGGATCCTATGGCTTGCTCCTACATTCCATTCTACGTTCATTCCATGGTCTGAAACCATGTATTGTAAGACCCGTGTCAAACTAACCCGGTCTTACCACCATGAACCAGGTTTACCCATCATGGTCGAGTCAAATGGACCAAGGGCATGAAGGAGATCGAGATCCCAGGTATAAAATCGACCCAAAAACATTTAATTCTAGGGGAGGGTCGCACACCTAGCTAAGCAGGGTCGGACCTCCCAAAACAGAAAGTCAGACCCTCAGTTTTGAAGGGAGGGTCGGACAGCTTAAGACCCTAGGGTCAACGGGATCATCGACCCTCCCATCGACCCTCGGTTTCTGACGAAACTGAAATTAGGAAATTTCCTAATTTTGGGATTCTTTCCAAATCTCAATGGGATTATTATAGGACATTCCTAGTCTATTTAAAGGATGTCCCTAAGCCACTTTCACTCCTTTCACAACCCTAATTGAATTGAGAGAAAGAGAGAAGAAGGAAAAGAGGAAGAAAGGAGGCTAGGAAGAAGGCTTAGCAAAAAGGAGAAGAATTTGCAGAGAAAAGTAATCTTCTCAGGTATGGATACTAATTCCATGAGTTTCTACAGACCTTAGGTTAGATATGGTTGAATGTAGGATTTCGGAGAAACCCAAACCATCCATCCATGGTTAGGTTTTCATGGAAAACCATAGGAAGATGCACGAAAACTATCTAGATGGATTATACATGGTTCTAGACCATGGAATGACTGTTGAATGAATGTAGGAAGTAAGCCATAGGACCCAAACACGAAGAATGGATTTAAAAGTGGAAATTTGACCAAAGTGCACCAAGGGTCGCACCGAGGGTCGATAGACCATCCGACCCTAGGTGTTTCTGACCATCGACCCTCAGGATTCGGGAAGTTCAGAATGGAGGGAGGGTCGATAGACCCATCGACCCTAGCATCGACCTTAGCATCGACCCTCAGTTGACAAAATGGTTTTAAATTCTGAATTAATTCTAATTATATTCTATCGACTTGGTTAGGTTTGCTAGCAATATAATTACGTTATAACGGTGATTCTAAAGCTTGGAAAAGTATCTTTTAGCAAGCTAAGGTGAGGAACCTTAACCCCAAACTAAATTGGTTAATAATAAACTGTTTTCTATTTCTTGAGTCCTATGCCATGTTTGATTCTATGCGAATATGTTTGTAATGTGCATACAGCATGCCATCCAATATTTCTATTACTTGTTCATGCATATTTACTTTATTGTTTATAACATGATGATGATGATGATGATAGGAATAGGCATGTGCTTGTATGTGTGTGGTTGATGTACTTGATGCGAGCGAGTATCAGGGGAGGTGTGATGAGAACGTCAATAAACGTTAACCTTTGGCGGGTCTCAAAGACTTTAGCTCTATCTCTAACTCAAGTCTTGTGCATTGGCATCGTCCTATCGCCATTACCATAGCAAAACTATTATGTCGTAGAGTATCAGGGGAGGTGGTCTCGGTCCTTGTAGTCTCTGACTGTACCGGGGGCCTTAGCTCTATCTCTATGGATGTTCTGAGGGATGCTGGGGTGAGGCCTTGGATACACTGTTTGGCATTAGGATTGGTTAGTAGCGAGCCCAGTTTGCAAGCCCTCGCTAACAGGGGCTTACGTGTTGGTATAACATTATATAGCAATAAATGTTAACCTTTGTTGTATAATGTTATGGTAGGGTGGATGGGGACGACGATAAACGTTAACCTTCGGGCGGGCTTCCACACCCTGTGTATAGAGGCGGTGTCAATAAACGTTAACCTTTGACCACCCAACCTTTCTATTGCACATTGCAAACTATAAACCAAGACCAAAGATATGAATTGACTTTTTGCATGCATATGTATTGTTGCATTGTTTTGGCTACTCACTGAGCCGTGTTGTGTGCTCACCCCTCGACGTCGAATATTTTTAGTTGATGATGCAGGTTATACAGTTGAAGATTTTATGAACGCGTCAGCGTATGGAAATGTAGCAGCTATGGAAGTTGGAGATGAAGATGATACACACGACTCCTCTTGCGAGTGCAACTCGTGTGTATTTGACTAGATATTTTTATAGGTTTCTTTATTGGATTTATAAGACATGTATTTGGTACTTAATTATTTATGTCTCAGTTTAAACACAAAATAATTTGCTATTATTTATGAATACCATTTTAGTTCTCAGTTCATTTATTTATAAGACTTCCGCTATTGTGTATCTACTCTGATTATGATGGTGAGTATATGAAGGTTCAGGTGACGCGGGGATAGCCTATTTGAGATCCTGGTTGAACCGTTGGTTATTTAGCGGTTCATCACACCATTCTGAAATGTGCGGAATTGGGGTGTGACATGTATAATCCACCTAGATAGCTTTCATGTAAACCCCCATGGTTTTCCATGAAAACCTAACCATGGGTTGATGGTTTGGGTTTCTCCGAGATCACATTCTCATCAATATCTAACCTAAGGTCTGTAGAAACTCATGGAATTAGTATCCATACCTGAGAAGAATACTCCTTCTCTGCAACTCTTCTCTTTTGGCTAACTTCTCTTCCTTGCTTCACTTCTTCCTCTTTTCCTTCTCTTCTCTTTCTCTCAATTCAATTAGGGTTGTGAAAGGAGTGAAAGAGGCTTAGGGACGTCCTTTAAATAAAGTAGGAACATCCTAAATAAGTCCTATTGAGATTAGGAAAGAATGCCAATCGAAAATTAGGAAATTTCCTAATTCCTATTTCTTATGGTAACCGAGGGTCGATGGGAGGGTCGATGGTCCCGTCGACCCTAGGGTTCAAGATGTTCGACCCTCCCTTCAAAATTGAGGGTCTGACTTTCTGCTTTGGGAGGTCCAACCCTGCTTAGCTGGGTATGCGATCCTCCCTTCAAATTAAGTGTTTTTGGGTCGATTTGATACCTGGGTTCTCAATCTCCTTCACGCCCTTGGTCCATTTGACTCAACCATGATGGGTAAACCTGGTTCAAGGTGATAAGATCGGGTTAAATTGACACGGGTCTTACAATAAATCCCTTCACTTCTTGAACCATCATGCCCTTAAATCCCTCAACCTCCATGCCCTTAAATCCCTCAACCTCCATGCCCCTAAATTCCTTCCACATCTTGAGTCATAACCCATGACCTCATCTTCTTAAGCCTTCCACTTTAGCTATCCCCCAAAACCTATAATTAGTCCCTTAGCTATCCTAAACCACCTCCATTTGACACCTACCAACTCCCTTAAGCCACCTCCTTCTTGAGCCCAACACCTTTCCCATCCCGTGACCTCACTTCCTTGAGCCCAACTCCATCATACATCATCTTCTTGAGCATGCTCAAACAACCAAGGGCCATCTATAAAAGGAGCACCCATCTAACCACTTGAGGGATGGAAAAAAAAAAGGAAAAAGAAAAGATGGAGAAAGGCTAGAAAAAAAAAAGAGAGGAGAATAGAAGTAAGTTTGAGAAAAAAAGAGAGAGGGAGAAGAGATATTGGAATCAAGAGGGGAGATTGAGGAAAAGAGAGAAAGGAAAGGAGGAAAGGAGGAAAGAAGAAGGGAAAGCTTGTCATCGATCGTCACCAACCATCATCAAAGGCTCCACCCCATTGTTGGGGACAAGGTTGGTACCTCAAACTTTATTTTGATAGCTTTCATGAAGCTCAAATAATCGAAAATTATCTAAATATGCCTATTTCAATAATCATGATCTTCAAATGCTATATGGCATGTGTGTCAATACCATGATGTTCATGTTTGATTTGATTTAATATTGACCATCAATCTTGGATAATTTAAACCTAGCCCATTGATTATAAATTTTGATGTGATGAAATATGGGCCATTGGATGTTAATTTGGACCGTTGGATCGACATCATGAGTGATTTAAATGATCTAAAGCATTAGATTATCATTTCAAATGATTTCAACCATTAGATCTTCACTATGAGTGATTTTGATTGATTTCAACCGTTGGATCTTTACTTTGAGTGATCTTGAATGATTTCAACTGTTGGATCTTTACTTTGAGTGATCTTGAATTATTTCAACGTTGGATCTTCATTGTGGATGGTTGGATTATGATATTGAATGATTTCAACCGTTGGATCTTCATTATGGGTGTTTTTAAAGGAATATGAATGGTTGGATTATGATCTTGAATGATTTCAACCGTTGGATCTTCATTATGGGTGTTTTTAAAGGAATATGAATGATTGGAATATGATATTGAATGATTTAAACCATTGGATTGTCATTGTGAGTAATTTTGAGTGATTTAAACCATTGGATCTTGATCGTGAGTGTTTTTGATGAATCTGAATGGTTCGATTATCATGATGAGTGATCTGAACCGCTAGATTATCTTTTGTGAGATCTAAGCCATAGGTCTTAGCTATTTTGATGATATATGAGTCATTGATCATGATTATAACTTGATGTGAGATCAGAGCCGTTGATCTTGGCTGTTTTGATGAAATCTAAGTGTCGATCATGATCATCATTTGAAGAGATATAACCATTAGATTGAGGATCTGATATTGTCTACGTTGTTATATCCATGCATCTATCATGTTCACTTGATTACACTGTCATAGTGTGCACTATCATGCTTAGGATGCTTACACTGCTAGCTTTGTGCATATTACCATGTTTGATCTGTTGTTGTATGCTATGCTTGAATGATGTTTATGTCGGCAAGAACTTACTTTTCGCTACACCCTAGTCGAACTGTCGTGCATGTACACTGATAGAAGACATTCCTAGGTGTGGGGACGTGCATGTAGGCACCCACATTCATGGGAAGGGTAATAATGGAAAAATGATAAAAATTTTAATCAAGGATCATGAAGCCTAGCCCAACACAATTCTAAAATCAAGGTTGTAAGTTACAAGGGTAGTTTAGGATGATCCCTACCCCTCAGTTCATTTCCCCTAGGATGCAGGATCTAAATAGGTGTAATATGAATCCAACCTTGATCATCTAGGATCATCATTCGGTCCAACTGGACCGCCCATATTCTGACCCAAGCGGGTCATCCAAAAATCCATCTCTTTCGAACTATGCGGATCCTGATTCTCAGGTCAATACCCTGAGATACATAGGTAGTTTGGGAAAGAGACCCAAATACGGACCATACTCCAATCTTGTAAAATCATTCCATATTCTTGTCTCCTTGCTTGGCGAGACTCTATTCCTGTGTTGTGCTTGTGAGTACGAATCTCCTTGCTTGGTGAGGTTCTGCTTGTGAGTACACACCCTTAGCCTTGCGAGGCTCAATCCCGAAGCCGTACTTGCGAGTACGCACCCTTAGCCTTGCGAGGCTCTATCATGAAGTCATACTTGCGAGTACGCACCCTTAGCCTTGCGAGGCTCTATCTTGAAGTCGTGCTTGCGAGCATGCACCCCCTTAGCCTTGCGAGGCTCTATCTTGAAGTCGTGCTTGTGAGCATGCACCCCCTTAGCCTTGCGAGGCTCTATCTTGAAGTCGTACTTGCGAGTACGCACCCTTAGCCTTGCGAGGCTCTATCTTGAAGTCATGCTTGCGAGCACGCACCCCCCTTAGCCTTGCGAGGCTCTATCTTGAAGTCGTGCTTGCGAGTACGCACCTTAGTCTTGCGAGACTATCTTACACTCTACTCCCTGAGAGCCACACCCTACTCCCTGAGAGTCACACTCTACTCCCTGAGAGCCACACCCTACTCCTTGAGAGCCACACTCTACTCCCTGAGAGCCACACTCTACTCCCTGAGAGCCACACTCTACTCCCTAAGAGACATACCCTAGCCCCTGAGGTTACATAATCCACCCAAAAATGAACTACGTTATACCTGATTTCCAGGACCTCTGGAATACGTAGGCAACTTGGAGGACTCTCCAAGTACGGTACCCCATCTTAGTATCCTTAGGTTCCCCATATCCATATCCATATCCGTATCCATATCCTCGTTCACTTCGATCCATTTAGGCTATCTCTAGATTCAATCTCCATCATCATCAGGCATAAACTTCAACTAGAATAAATTGAATCTAAGAAAGCTTAATCATAATCCACATCCATAAACTTTAATCACTTTCCATTTCGAACTACATTTTTGGACTTGATTTCTAGGATTGGAATACGTAGGCAGTTTGAGACGTTTTGGACATCTCAGATTTAGTCCATCACCGAACCATCTTTATCTTTTGTTCGGTTCATTGTACATTATTTTGTTTGTTTTTCTTACTTTGAGAACATGTTTGACTGAATTTAGACTAGAAGAACTTAGCAACTTGGCATAGGATCCCCCATGAGCCTTAGTCATCATCCATTGACCATGAACCGTCAGAACCATAGAGTCTAAGGAAAGTAGAATCATATAGGAGGCCGATTTTTGGATCGGACAGCTTTGGGTGCCTAACACCTTCCCAAACTGTACCTTGAATGCTTACCCGTTCTCTGATGGACCAAAGCCAATATGTTGGGTCATGAGTCAATAGAAGTCTTATCTCAGGATGAGGCTACATTTTAGGTCCTAGACCTAAATCTAGGTGGCGACTCCAAATCATTTATCGTCTATTCAGCGTGGGTGGACATTTGTCCTCACATAATTAACCAACGGTTCAACTAAGATCTTGAATAGGCTCTGTCCGTTTGCTTAAACCATACACATCCACAACAATAATCAGAGTAAATACACAATAGCGGTAGTTTTTATACTAATGAACTGAGAGTCTAGCAATTATAAAATAATAAATTATCCAATTATTCTCCATTGACTAAGACATAAAATAAAATATTTAATCAATTACATCGTCTTTATAAATTGAATAACATTCTAATTGAAAACACAAGAGTTGCACTCGCATGATGAATCATGCAACTCCACCATAACTTCAGCGTCCATCACCGCCGCATGTCCATACATAGGAGCATTCATATAGTCTTCAACCGTGGTACATGCATCATCAACTAAAAGCATTCGACGTCGAAAGGGTGAGCACACATCATGGCTCAGTGAGCAAACAAAACAATGCAACAAACATATGCATGCATTCAATTCATATCTTTGGTCTGGTTCATAAGTTTGCAATATGCTATAGAAAGGTTTGGTGGCCGCCTTACCTCTATACACAGGGTGTGTAAGCCGACCCAACGGATCAAACACCATTGTCGTCCACATCCACCCCAACATAGAATAGAGATAGAGCTAAAGTGTCTGGATCAAACACCGCATAACACTTCCCTTGATGCCCTATCCATACCAACACGTAAGCCCCTGCTGGTGAGGGCTTACAAACTGGGCTCGCAACTAACCAATCCTAATGTCAAACAGTGTATCCAAGGCCTCACCCCAGCATCCCTCAATACATCCATAGAGATAGAACTAAGGCCCCCCCCGATAGAGTTAGAGACTACACGGTCCGAGACCACCTCCCCTAATGCCCTACGACGTAATAGTTCTGCTAAGGTAATGGTAATACGACGATGTTAGTGGACAATACTTGAGTAGAGATAGAACTAAAGTATCCGGATCAAACACCGCATAACACTCCTCTTGATGCCCCACTCACATCAAGTACACTAACCACACACAAACATTCACATGTCTATTCCTAGTATCATCATCATCATCATGTTATAAATAAACAGAATTAAATATGCATGACCAATATTAGTATAAATATTGGATGACATGTGATATGCACATTACAATCATACAATCATGGAATCATTCATGGTGTTGGACTCAATAAACAAAACAGTTTATTATTAGCCGATTAGTTTAGGTCTTGTTCCCTCACCTTTGATTGAGTGTAGATCATCGTTCAAGCTTTATGAATCACCTTTAAATCACTAGAAAGGCCTAACAAGTCGATAGATTTTAATTAGAATTAATTCCAATAAATTTAGACTAGCTGAAATCATAGGGTCGCAGGTAGGGCAGCACCTAGGGTCGGTTACCAATCGACCCTAGGGGTAGGGTCGGACGTGGGGTCGGTTACCAATCGACCCTATGTGCGACCACACCCTCCCTGGGACTTTCCGAGGGCATGTGGTCGATCCTGTGGTCTTGTAGGTCCATTCTAAGATTATTTTATAGCTCATAACTATGATTTTTACACACTTTTCATTGCCTATGATGATTACTTCCATGGATTCCTTTGGAACTTGTCCATGGATGGATGATTTGGGTTTCTCTTAATCCTAACTTCTTCATAATCCATTCTAGGCTCTTAATTTATGAAGGGACTTAGATTCATACCTGAAGTTGGCTGAGATTCAAAGGTTTCTTTGAACTTCCTCCTCTTCCTTAGCTTTTTCTTCAATTTTCTTTCTCTTCTTCTTTTCCTTCTCTTTCTCTTTTCTCACTTTCAATTAGGGTTCTAAAAGGAGTGAAAGAGGCTAAGGGACATCCTATTTATAGAGGAAAACCCTCCAAAATAAGTCCCATTGAGTTTAGGAAAGTTTTCTAATTTACGATTTCTGTCTGAAATCGTAGGGTCAGACGTAGGATTGCAGGATCCGTCGACCCTACGTTTTTCAAGTCATGCGACCCTACGACTAGAAAATCATTATGTTGAGGTGGGGTTGACCCTACCTGTTTAGGCATGCGACCCTACCCTCATATTTACTATTTTTGGGTTAGACTCATACCTAGTCTTGTGATTTTCTTCACACACTTGGTCCACTTGGCTCGACCATGATAGGTAGACCTAGTACAAGGTGGTAAGACCGGTTAGTTTGATACGGATCTTACATGCCCTCTCAGTTTTATGCTAGGAAAACCTAGGGTTAGTATCCATGTCTTGTTAGAGACTAAAAACTGAGTGTTGAGTAAATACGGAGCCCGTTGGGCATTACTCCATGGACTAGCCATCACACACTGTAGTGGTGAACCACGTAATATCTCTATGTTCCTTGTTTTACTTTCTGGTATATTTTGAAGTATGTGGAATGGCTTGCAAGGTGGGTGTGCAAATCTAGTAAACCTGGCCACTAAGTGGTATCGAGGTAGATTTGCATACGCTTGTGTGTGTATGAAAAAATAGATATCCATGAGCTCTGGGCAGCAGTGAATTTATCAAGGAAAAATTTCAGACACTGATTCACCCCCCCCCCTCTCATTGTCATATCAAGTTCATCATGGATGACCACCGAAACCTAAGCCCATTCTCCTTCTCAATTTGAACGGTTTCCTTGCTCCACCTAAACCAAGGCGGCATCCGAAGAAGCCGAAGCCCATTATCCTTCTCTCTCTCTCTCAAATCAATCGAAAGGAGCATTCTTATTTGACTTTGTAAATTTCAGATTTGTATTAACAGAATAAAAGAGTGAAAGAAAGGGAAAACGGTTAGTTTTTCACCGTTTTTTTTTCTCTCTCTCTCTCTCTCTCTCTCTCTCTCTCTCTCTCTTACCCGGGAAGATTTATTAGGGTCAAATCTGAATCTGTTTCCCCTTCCTTATTAACAAATCGGACAAGAAACTAATGGGGAATCAATTACAAGCATAGGAAAACTGTAAGAGCTTCTTGTAATCGTTCAGACAATGACGATCATACAAGGTAACTAGAATTCCAAAGTAAGAGAGGAAAAAACGAAAAAGGTTGTTTTGAAGAAGACAAAAGATGAAAATTTCCATTTTTCTTGGGAGGAATCTACATTTGAGAGTGGTATTCAAAAACAAAGAAAACATATGGGACAGTCAAAGATCTTTCTCTACCCAAAAAAAAAAAAAGGTGAAGTAAAGCAAAAGAAACCGAGGATTGTTTCGTTTTCGCTGAAGACTGGTCACTTAGGATCACCAAAACCAAAATCATGGTTATAGTCGTCACCGGAGATGGAGTTGCAGGGGACATGCAGTCGTCATCAAGAAAGAAACATAGATAGGACCGAGGGGATAATGGGAGAGAAGAATTCTTCTTATTGCAGCGTCATGAAGAAAAGAGAACTTCTGTGAAAAATAAACAAAAATTAAAAGGGGAAATAAGTTAGAAGAAAAAGAAGTTGTGCAGGGTAAAATTGTCTTTTACTCTTCCACTAAGGGCAGTATTGTTTATGAAAAGTTTGATTTAAGCTAACATCAGTATCTAATGAGACTTTGTTAACGGGGTGGGCCTCTTTGATTAACGATGCAAAGATTATGGGTGGTAATTGATGGTGTTAAAAAATTGTAGGTGGTAGATGATGTTTCCGATAGTTCTTGGGGTCTACGTGAAATTTTTCCAACATTCAAAGAAGGGAACCCTCCCCCCTCCCCCTTCAATAATTCCATCAACAAAAAAGGAACTCAACTTCTAATAAACCGAAACCTAGGATGATCCGTGCTAGCTCAACTCCCTAAGAACGAAAAGGGGACAATGCCACATTAACTTGTTCTCTCCGTATGGCAATGTCAAAGGTTGAGCTTCAAATCAATTTGTAAGACCCGTATCGAACTAATCGGTCTTACCACCTTGTATCAGGTCTACCTATTATGGTCGAGCCAAGTGAACCCAGTGCGTGAAGAAACCACAAGAGCATGTATGAAATATAACTTAAAAACAGTCAAATATGAGTATGTGGTCGCATGCCTAAAAGGTGTGACCGACCCCACCTCAAAAGAGTCCATGTAAGCACCAGTGTCTAAAGCACATTATCGAATGACTCCTACTGAACTAAAGGAATTAAAAGTACAACTACAAGAACTACTGGACAATGGTTACATTAGACCTAGCATATCAACATGGGGAGCGCCAGTATTATTCGTAAAGAAGAGGACGGTAGTGTTCGACTGTGTATAGACTACCGGGAACTGAATAAGCTGACAATCAAGAATCGGTACCCATTGTCTCGGATCGATGACCTGTTCGGTCAGTTGCAAGGTGCCAAGGTGTTCTCCAAGATCGATCTTCGGTCCGAATACCATCAGTTGAAGATTAAGGATGGTGATATTCCCAAGACAGCATTCAGGACCAGATATGGACATTATGAATTTATGATCATGTCTTTTGGATTGACGAACGCACCAGCAACTTTTATGGAACTTATGAATCAGGTATTCCATGATATGTTGGACACGTCGGTTATTGTATTCATCGATGATATATTGGTCTACTCCAAGGACAAGGAAACTCATATTATGAATCTAAGCGCCGCTCTGCAACGATTACGGAAAGAGAAGCTTATGCCAAATTTACAAAGTGTGAGTTTTGGCTAAACGAGGTCGCATTCCTATGCCATGTTGTATCCGCTGAAGGAATTAAAGTGGATCCTAGCAAGATTGAAGCTATTGTGAAGTGGGAAGCACCGAAGAACGTTGCAGAAATTAGAAGCTTCTTAGGTCTAGCTGGGTATTATCGACGATTTATGAAAAACTATTCCCAAATTATCGTACCTCTCACCAGTTTGACTAAGAAGGGCGAAAAATTTGTTTGGACTGAGAAATGAGAGAAGAGTTTCCAAACATTGAAGGCTAGATTGATATCTGCTCCAATCTTGACCATTTCGATTCTAGGACAGCCATTTATTTTGTACACTGATGCGTCAGGATTGGGATTAGGATGTGTACTTATGCAAGGAGAACAAGTAATTATTTATGCCTCAAGACAATTAAAGACACATGAGAAGAACTATCTCACTCATGATTTGGAATTAGCGGCAGTAGTACATGCTGTCAAGATATAGAGACATTACTTGTACGGAGAGAAATTTCAGATTCAATCAGATCATAAGAGTCGTACTTATCTCTTTAATCAGAAGGAGTTGAATATGAGACAAAGAAGATGGCTGGAACTATTGAAAGACTATGATTGTGATATCCAGTATCATCCGGGAAAAGCTAATGTGGTTGCTGACGCGCTGAGTAGAAAGGCAATGATAAAATCTCAAGGGGAGGTTAGCACAACTGCCACAATGTGTACTACCGGAAAGGTGTTCAATTACGATAATGAGCAGTTTGTGATAGATGCACCGGGTGAATTAACCAACCAAGGGTTTATCCATTGGTTTTCAAATATGTTCGTCACATTGAAGATTGTACCTAATATACTTGATGAAGTGAAAATAGCTATTAAATCAGACCCTTATCTAAGAACGGTACAAGAAGACATCGAAAAAGGTAGGACTATTCCTGAGTTCACCTTAGATGATGAAAAGGTACTGAAATACAAAAGATGAATATGCATACCTGAAACAGAAAGTTTGGACATTAGACATCGACTAATGAAGGAAGCCCATACCACCGCCTATTCGATACATCCTGGAAGTACAAAAATGTATCATGATCTAAAGAAATTATATTGGTGGAGAGAAATGAAAATAGATGTAGCTAAGTTCGTGTCTCAATGCTTAAACTGTCAGAAGGTGAAGGCTGAATGACAAAAACCTGCAGGACTATTACAGTCGTTACCAGAACCAGCATGGAAATGGGACTGCATCACTATGGACTTCGTCACCGGGTTACCATTGACTCCCCGAGTAGTTGATGCGATTTGGGTGATTGTAGACCGCCTGACTAAAATGGCTCGATTTATAGCTATACGACCTAAGCATACACTGGAGAGGTTAGCTAAGTTGTATGTGGATAATATTGTTAGATTACACAGTGTACCTGAAAGCATTGTGTTCGAGAGAGATCCACGATTTACTTCAAAATTTTGGGAAGGATTGCAAAAGGCTAGGGTACAATATTGAAATTCAGTACTGCATTCCATCCTTAGACAGACGGACAATCGGAGCGTACCATTCAGATTCTAGAAGACATGCTCCGAGCCTGTGTAAAGGATCATGGGATGAAAAATTACCACTGATTGAGTTCGCTTATAACAATAGCTATCAGGCTACTATACAGATGTCACCCTATGAAGCACTATATGGCAGGAAGTGTCGAACTCCTTTGTTTTGGAATGAAGTTGGAGAACGTAGCATTGTTGGACCAGAATTTATTGAAGAGACATGTCGAGTAGTCGACATTATCAAGGAAAGAGTGAGAATGGCTCAGAATCGTTAGAAGCAATATGCAGATACTCGACGTCGAGACCTTAAATTTGCCGTAGGTGATAAGGTATTCCTCAAAGTGTCACCTATACGCGGTTTGAAACGGTTCGGATAGAAAGGAAAACTAAGTCCGAGATATGTCGGGCCATATGAAATTCTAGCCAAACGTGGAAAAGTGGCTTACCAGTTAGCACTACCACCATCTATGTCAAGTGTGCATGATGTATTTCATATCTCCTTACTAAAGAAGTATGTCAGAGATCCAACGCACGTTTTGACAATAGATCTACCTGATTAAACTGATGATTTGACATTTAAAGTAGCACTAACTCAAATCACCAGCCGAAAGGTTCAACGACTATGCAACCGTGATATCTATTATGTTAAGGTCACCTGGAGAAGCAGAGATATAAAAGAAATCAAATGGGAAGTAGAGAATGCTATGCTAAAGCAATACCCTCATCTATTCGACTCGGAAGGTATGTACAAATTTCGAGGATGAAATTTTTATAAGCAGGGGGGAGTTGTAAGACCCGTATCAAACTAACTGGTCTTACCACCTTGTACCAGGTCTACCTATCATGGTCGAGCCAAATGGACCAAGTACGTGAAGAAAATAGCAAGATCAGGTATGAAACTAACCCAAAAATAGTAAAATAGGGGGTAGGGTCGCATACCTAAATAGGTAGGGTCGATCCCACCTCATCAGGAAGTCAGACCCATGACTTTTAGTCCTAGGGTCGGACAACTGAAACCCTAGGATCGACAGGATCTGCGACCCTAGCATCGACCCTAGGATCACCGACAGAAATCGTAAATAGAAAACTTTCCTAAATTCAAGGAGATTCTTTCCTAATCTCAATGGGACTTATTTTGGGAGGTTTTCCTCTATAAATAGGACATCCCTTAGCCTCTTTCACTCCTTTTGAAACCCTAAAAGAAAGTGAGAGAAAGAGAAGAGAAGGAGAAGAGAAGGAAAGTTGGAGAAGAAGACTAAAGAGAAGAAATTCATAGAAACCTCTGAGTCTCAGCAAACCTAAGGTATGGATATGCTTTCCATGAATTGTTTAAGACCTTAGAATAGTTCATGAAGAGGGTATGATCTAGGAGAAACCCAAATCATCCATCCATGGGAAGATTTCAATGAAATCCATGGAGGGAATCATGGTAGACAAAGTAAGGAAGTAACCTGAAGTTTTAAGCCATAGAACAAGCATAGAATGGACTGTGGAAGTAAGCCAAAGGACCCAAACATGAAAGAATATAATGTAGAATGAAAAGGTCGACTCAAACCACGTGTGGTCGCACGTAGGGTCGATTGGGAATCGACCCTACCTGACCACAGGATTGACCCCTAGCTCCCGGGAAGTCCAGGGAAGCTGCGGAAGCACCTAGGGTCGATGGGACAACCGACCCTAGCATCGACCCTATACCCTAGGGTCGAAGAAACCTGCAACCCAACCTGCGATCCATCGTGCGATCCTAGCTTTACAGCAAGCTTAAAACTATCGGAATGAATTCTAATTAAAATCTATCGACTTATTAGGTTTTCCTATTGATATAAAAGTGATTCTTAAAGTTTGAAAGAGGATCTACACTCAAGCAAAGGTGAGGGAACAAGACCTAAACTAATTGGCTAATAATAAACTGTTTTCGTTTATTGAGTCCAATCCTATGTATGATTATCTGATTGTATGATTGTAATGTGCATATCACATGTCATCTACTATTCTTGTTATTACTGTTCATGCATATTTAATTCAGTTTATTTACAACATGATGATGATGATGATGATGCTAGGAATAGGCATGTGAATGTTTGTGTGTGGTTAGTGTACTTGATACGAGTGGGGCATCAGGGGAAGTGTGATGCGGTGCGGTCCTAAGCACTTTAGCCCTATCTCTACTCAAGTATTATCCACTGACATCGTCGTATCGCCATTACCTTAGCAGAACTATTACGTCGTAGGGCATCAGGGGAGGTGGTCTCGGACCGTGTAGTCTTCGACTCTGCCGGGGGGCCTTAGCTCTATCTTTATGAACGTATTGAGGGATGCTGGGGTGAGGCCTTGGATACAGTGTTTGACATTAGGATTGGTTAATTGCGAGCCTAGTTTACAAGCCCTCGCCAATAGGGGCTTACGTGTTGGTATGAGTAAAGCATCAGGAGAAGTGTGATGCTGTGCGGTCCTAAGCACTTTAACTCTATCTCTATTCCATGGTGGGTGCATGTGGGGGCGGCGATGGTGTTTGATCGGTTGAGCGGTTCCACACACTCATGTATAGAGGTGCGACGGCCTCCAAACCTTTCTATAGCACATTGCAAACTTATATACCAGACCACAGATATGAATTGAATACATGCATATGTTTGTTGCATTGTTTTGTTTGCTCACTGAGCCGTGATATGTGCTCACCCTTTTCAAATTTAAATATTTTAGTTGATGATACAGGTACCACTGTGGAAGATTATATAAATGCTTATGTATACGGGCACGTGGCTGCAATGGAGGCTGAAGATATAATGGAGATGCATTACTCCTCATGCGAGTGCAACTCATGCATTTTCAATTAGATTTTTATTTGAACTATTAAGAAAATATAATTTGATATTTTATTTGTTTATGTCTCGGTTGATACAACATAATTGGATATTTTAATTATGATTATCACAGTTAGATTCTCGGTTCATTTAATATTAAGACTTCCGCTATTGTGTATTTATTCTGATTATGGTTGTGGATGTGTATGGTTTAAGATAATGGACACAACCTATTTGAGATCCTGGATTGAACTGTTGGTTTATTAGTGGTTCATCACACCATTCTGAATAGTGCGAAATTGGGGTGTGACAGTCCAACCCATGATTTTTTGGTCGTGGAGTCGCACGTTTTAAAACGTAGGGTCACAGTATGTCCGACCCTACATGCGACCCTACACCCTAGGGTCTCACGTTTTAAAAACGTAGAGTTGCAGTATGTCCGACCCTACGAAAACAGCACAAATCGAAAATTAAGAAACTTTTCTAATTCCAAGGGGATCTTTCCTAAACTCATTGGGACTTATTATGGAGGATTTTTCTCTATAAATAGAACGTCCCTTAGCCTCTTTCACTCCTTTACAACCCTAATTGAAAGTGAAAGAAAGAGAAAGAGAAGGAAGAGAAGAAGAGAAGAAGACTAAGGAAGAGAATGAAACTTTAGAGAAACCTCTGAATAAAGGTATGAACCTAATTCCTTAACTGAATAAGAGATCTAGAATAGTTATGAAGAACATAGGATTAGGAGAAACCCAAATCATCCATCCATGGATAAGTTCCAAGAGATTCCATGGAGAAAATTGTTATGGATAATGAATAGCATATAACTTGGAGTTTTAAGCCATAGAACAATCTTAGAATGGACCATGAAAGTAAGCCAAATGATCAAAACATGAGAGAATGGACTTTAGAATGAAAGGTCGACTCAGAATACGTGTGGTCGCACGTAGGTTCGAATGATATCCGACCCTACGAGACCACAGGATCGACCACATGCCCTCGGAAAGTCCCAGGGAGGGTGTGGTCGCACGTAGGGGTGAATGGTATCCGACCCCACATCCGACCCTACACCCTAGGGTCGCAAAAACTGCTACCCTAGGTGCTACCCTACCTGCGACCCTACAGTTTCAGTTAGTTTAAACATATTAGAATTAATTCTAATTAAAATCTATCGACTTATTAGGTATTTCCAGTGATTTAAAAGTGAATTATAAAGCTTGAACGAGGATCTACTAGCAATCAAAGGTGAGGGAACAAGACCTAAACTAATTGGCTAATAATAAACTATTTTTGTTTATTGAGTCCAATACCATGAATGATTCTATGTTTGTTTGATTGTAATGTGCATATCACATGTCATCCACTATTTCTGTTATTACTGTTCATGCATATTTAATTTTCGTTTATTTATAATATGATGTTGATGATGATGCTAGGAATATGCATGTGAATGTTTGTATGTGGTTAGTGTACTTGATGCGAATGGGGCATCGGGGGGAGGACGTGACACTGTGGTTCAGTCTGGTCATCAGACTCTAGCTCTATCTCTACTCAAGTCTTGTACACTGACATCATCGTATCGCCATTACCTTAGCAGAACTATTACGTTGTAGGGCATCAGGGGAGGTGGTCTCGGACCGTGTAGTCTCTGACTCTGTCAAGGGGCCTTAGCTCTATCTCTATGGACGTATTGAGGGATGTTGGGGTGAGGCCTTGGATACATTGTTTGACATTAGGATTGGTTAGTTGCGAGCCCAGTTTGCAAGCCCTCGTCAATAGGGGCTTACGTGTTGGTATGGGTAGAGCATCAGGGGAAGTGTAATGCGGTGCGGTCCTAAGCACTTTAGCTCTATCTCTATTCCATGGTTGGTACATGTGGGGGCGGAAATGGTGTTTAATCCATTGGACGGTTCCACACATTCGTGTATAAAGGTGTGGTGGCCACCTATCCTTTTTGTTGCACATTGCAAACTTATGAACCAGACCAAAGATATGAATTGGATGCATGCATATGTTTGTTGCATTGTTTTGTTTACTTACTGAGCTCTAGTTGGAGAGCTGAACCTCGCGCGCATAATTCTTTTTAGTTTCTGATGTTGCAGGTATTACGGTTGAAGATTATGTCAACACGCCAACATATGAACATATGGCGGCTATGATGAGCAAGCTGTGGAGGACTATTATGATTCGTTAAACGAGCGTTTCACTGTGGATATGCTTAGAGTTTAATTTTTGTATTTTGATATTTGTAATATGTATTAAATTATGTTTTGATTACTTGGAGATAAATGAAATATTAATTATTTATCATGACTAAACCTCAGTTCATTATCTGTAAAACTTTCACTATTTACTTTATTATCTCTGATTAATGTGGAATGTGTTTTGATTTAACATGGTGGGGATAGTCTATTCAAGATCCTGGTTGAACCGTTGGTTTATTGACGGTTCATCACACCATTCTGGTTGGTGCAGAATTGGGGTGTGACTAGTTAGTTTATAAGATTTCCCAAATCTTTCTGTAAATTATATATCCTTCTTTATCATTAATATATTTTCCATTGAACTTTTGAAAGAAAAAAAAAAGCATTGATTTGGATACAACTTACCTCAAATTGAATTTTTACATGGATAATAATCTGTAAGGTTAGACTTTCATGTATAGGTCTAATTATCCCGGAGACATATGAATGTGGTATGGTATTGGGGCCTTAGATATGTTTGTATGTCATCTTGCCCATAAATCTAAGACACTCCCTTATGTTATTGGCAAAATCACTTGTGCACTCTTCCCTCTTGCCAATGATATGGGAATGTAATCTCATCAGTTATTTACTCAAATTGACACAAATACTTCAATTTAATGGTGTATAAAGAAGAAGCATTGGTAGAATTATTTTCGTGTATCAAGGGGTCGGCTACAACTAATGAGTACGAGAAAGACTTTGGGATCAAGCAATCATATGCAAACCGACGGGGTCACCACTCGTACAATGACACGTAGCGCTGACATAGAAAGTATTCACTTTAAGCAAATCGGTGGCCGCTGCCACATGAAGTGACATGGACGAGGGTCAGATCCCATAAGACCGAAACCCCCTCATAGCCCTCATAGTATAGGCCTAGAGTCAGACAGGCCGTCAGGAGGTCTCATCTACCTGCGGAGGAATCAACCTGTCCAACCTATTATAAAGAACACATGGCCAGTTGTAAGCTACTGCTACTGTATAGCCCGAAAAGCTAGGAAAAGGCTACCCTTAGTGGATCTTCTACTATAAATATCAACCAGAACCAAAGAGGAATGTATGTTTTGGACACACTCTATACACTCCATTATTCTCCAAAATTTCACCATCTCATTTGCATTTATTCCCTTCCCTTACTATCTCACTTAAACCCCAATCTACAAGAATCCGGTTATCTTACTCCCGGATTCTATCTGCTTATTTTGGCTATACTGACTTAAGCATCAGAGTGGCCACGGAGTTCTTAAACCTGCCCATCTCATTGCGTATTTTGATCCCTGTTGACAGGTGTCATCTTATAAAACACTGGGTATTATCCAACGACAACACCGTCGTTGAAAACGTTAATCACCCATTTTTTTCTTCTTGCCTCTCTCTTACCAATACCTACTTCAATTCCCATCCCGCATAAAGCTTTTCTCCAAACCCTATGTTTGATCGCGCTTCTGCAACCAAACCCTCATCAACTCTCATTCGATTGTCCAAACCTTCTCCACTAGTCGGCATCTTACATTGTTCGATCAACCAAACCCTTGTTCAGTTCTTCATCGTTTGCATCCTTAAGCTTCTGGAACCGAACACTGCAGGTATGATGTTTTGGTTTTTTTTTCATTATTTTATTTACCTTTCTCTAACACTGTAGGTATGTGTTCTGTATAGAAATCCTCTCCCGCTTGAGTTTGGGCAGGAGAGTTGGCGGCCTGGATAAATGGCCGCCACCTGGCTCTCGGGTGAATCCAAGTCCTTCATCCGAGCCCACACCCCAGCAGACAAGCTGAGCCGACAGGGGTGTTGGCTGGGATAGAGGGCTCGGATTCACCTAAGAACTAGGTGGCGACCATCCATCCGAACTGTCATCCCATCAAGAGATCACCCGCTTGCGCTCAAATCGCCGAAAGGGAAAAGCTCTCCTACCCAAAGGCGGGAGAGGACGTGGATCCATGTGTTCCTTACTCCCTTCTCGAATCTGCTACAAATTTGATTCACCAAGATCTCGGGCAACTAGTCCAGCTAGATCAAATGCCTACATTTGCCTATAACTCTAAGATACTGGTCCAAAGTGATGTGATGCAAGCTGTTCAAGGCTTTAAAAAGGATAAAAGGAAGGCAAATGGATTATACTATTATGCGGTGCTGAACGATATTTAGAAAATTGTGTAAACACTGTAGTAAAATAAGTATTTCGCAAAACCGAGTGAAAAGTTATTTTAACGACGGAAAATAACCTGTCGGAAATTAATAAACTTAAACGACTGAAACAGTAGTCCCGTCGTGTAAAAGATATTTTTATACGACCAAAAAACTTCCTCGACCCCTTGAGGTTTTCCGTTACAATTTTGTGTGATGGCATTTTAGACATCGGAACAGCGACGGAACATGCTGCGTCGGGAAAATATTTCGGCAACGGAAATGTGTTTTTGGGATGGAAATTTTTCGTCACAAAAAATAAGAATAATTATAGTGATACATCAATTCGTGTCTCACTCTCAAAACTTGTGGAAGGGACCCCTACAAAAGTGACCCATGATTTTTCGCAAACAGGGCACTGAACACACAAATGTGCCCGACATGCAATCGCCCACGTCTTTCTTAAGCTAATAATAAAACTAGCTTAATTCACCACTATAAAAAGACCTCAGTGACACAAGTCCAAAGTTAAGCAATTACTACATAAGTTTATGACGGTTGTCACTTTAAGCTTTCTATAGCCCCTCTATCATCTCCTCAGCTCATTCTCTTTAAGTCAATATTTTATATATTGCTTGCTGTAAGAGTACTGACTTTGGCATCAGAGCGGTCACAAGGTCCAAAGCTCGACCCACCCGCCTTTTGTTTACCTTGTCTGTGTGTCTTCTGTAGATTATCTAATCCTAGAGAATCGTGTTAGCTGATTCTAGCAACAACAGTCCCTAAAAACTGATAGCATTTTAAGCGAAGGCAAGCAATCTCCCGTAAGAGTGGAGATAATATCTTGACAGTTCGAATGAAGGCACGCAATGGCCAGTTGTATACTGAGACTTAAGGTTAAAGCCTCCCCACAACTGGTGAGGAGGGAAAAAGAAGGTCTATCGCGACAGAATGAAGACGGCCAATGCCACTAGTAACCCAATACTCGATGCTCATCACTTTCTTTGATGAAGAGAAGGTCGCATCAGAAAAAACATGGTGGCAATTAGCACTATCTTTGATGGTTGCAAGGGAAATTGTAGGTAAGTAAAATTTTAGAACTTTAAAAGGAAACTTTTGTAATCATTATAGCTAGCACATGCTGTCACATTATTATATAACTAACTCCAAATCATTCCATATTTAACTATTAACTTATACTTCATTTTGGGTTCAAATCCCTAGCATTTGAAAAGTAAAATTCTTATCAGTATCATTACTAAAAAAGTTAAGAAATTTAGATAATATTTGATAAGATACCGATAAGATCCAGTCAAGATATACATGGAGATAAAGATAAAATCCAGCCAGGATATACAAAGAGATAAGATAAGATCCAACAACGATAGCAGTCCCGAAATAGGATATCTCAACAACTCAATACGTTACAATTTTGGAATTTTTAAAATTTCTCAAGAGGATCTTACAACACATGTATATCTAATCTTTGCATCCCTTGATTCTCTCCATGTATCATGGAGAGATAACTCGTGTATATCTCTCATGTATATCTTAAATCAGTCTATAAATACAAATGCTCTACATACAAAAATTGTATCAAGGCAAAACTTTTCAAATCAAAACATTTTCAAAATCAAATCATGTTGTATTATAATTATAAAAGTTTGCTTTTTAAATTTACACTTCATTTCCCTTTAATTCTCCTTGCCACCAAATTGAGCCCACAAGAGAATAGTAAATTCGGAGACTACAAAAGGATGCATGGGTTATATAGGCGGTTGAAAATGGAAAGATGCACTTGGTTAAGGTTCTCTTTGGTATGCATTATATAATTAATTATATAATACATTATGACATATGTAGTTGTTTGGTATGATTTATGGTATTTATTTATATTTAAAATAAATTGATATAATCTAAAAACTACAATAGGTTAGAAGGTGTTTATCATTATTGTGATAATATATTATTACTTCTTTATGTCTAGTGGTATTAAACGATTATTGTATATGATCTATAATTTATTTTCATAAATGATTTATAATAAATAACTTATAATCATAAATCCCTAAATATAAACTATACCAAAAAGAGCCTAATCTAACTCTAAATCTATCTATCTAATAATCAGAATTACCACATCATCGTGTCATGTGGCTAAAATCTGAATGCAGTGTTAGAGAGAAAGATAAATAAAATAAAGAGAAAAAAATAGAGAGATATCATACCTACAGTGTTCGGTTGCAGAAGCTTAAGGATGCAAATGATGAAGAACTGGATGAGGGTTTGGGCGATCGAACAATGAAAGATGCCAACTAGTGGAGAAGGATTGGAAGATCGAACAAGAGTTGCAGGATGGTTTGGTTGCAGAAGGGCGATCAAATGTTGGGTTTAGGAGAAAAGCTTTACTGGAAAGAGAGAGGCGGGAAGAAATAAATGGGCTTTCAACGACGGGATATATTATCCCATAGTCTAATGAGTCATTATCCTCTCCAATTGTTGGATCCTCCAATCGAGGATCCAGCAATTGGAGACGATAATAACCCTAGTCTAATATATTTTAAAGCAACGAAAAATAATAGTCCCGTTGTTGAAAATACCAATTCCACGACAGCAGCGTATCCTTCATCGTCGAAAATACTAATTGGCAACTGAAATTATTCCGCCGTGAAAAATATACATAGGCGTTGGAATTATGTGCCATCGCCACAATCTTTTATTTGCAATGGATTTTATATCGTCGTCGTGCTATCCTATTTTCAGCGACGGAATTTTTTTTTTTTTGTCTCCCAAAAGCATCGGGAACAATGGGTTTTGTGGTAGTGTGTATGGAGGTTTTGCTAGGCGGTATGGTTGGGGCCATAAGCTTCGGCAAAGGAGTAGGGGACGGCACAATAAATGCGTGTCACTTGGACCGCTGTCAATGCAATAAATGCCACGTGCTCGAGTTGGAATAATAAACGTTACGTACTCTGTACATGATAAATGCAGTTAACGCTGCGTATTCGGTTATAGGTGTAATAAAGGTTGCATGTTCAGTACATTGTTTGCAAACAAGCCGAGCGTATCGCTTTAAGTCTTAAGTATGCACTGGCCACATGTCGTGCTCCCTCCCCCCCTAGGGATGTAAACGGATCGGATTCGGCACGAACAAGGCATTATCCGAATTCGAATCCTTTCACCATATATCCTATCCGAATTGGATCTGAAATCCGTCGGATTTCTAAAAACCAAATTCGAATTCGAAATCAAAATATAACCAGATATACAGTTAAAATCTGATTCGAATCCAACAAGACAAATAGGTTGAATCTGAGATGAAGAACTGGTGATTCACATAATCGATTGAAAATGCATGAGAGAATTGATTATTAAACCAAATGGGATACTTATGAAACCACACCGAGAAGAAAACTGTTAAAATCGAGATTAAAATCAGAGGAACAAACTCAGAATACCAACTAACCATGAATTTCAGAAACCCTAACACCATAAAGAAACGATAAATCATCAAGAAACAAAAAAGCAAGAAGACAAAGGTCAAGGGGGAGAGAGAGGAAAAAGAGTAGAAAAATGGCCAACAAACTGTGATTTTACGGATGGGGGGTGGAAGTTTCGAAATCACATCGACAATATTACAGAAAACTTGCCGCCACCTTCGATGATGAAGAGGTTTGTCCTTCCCTCTTCCCTCCATCCTCTGCCGCTCTGCCCTTTGAGAATCCCCTTTCTGTTTATCCTTAATTCCAATTCAATTTCGATAACGTAAGGGCTCAAAAGGAATATCTTCAGTAGAAAAAAAAGAATAACAGAGTAAAGAATACCTCTTTGATTTCAGGTCTTTTTTTCTTTTTATTCCCTCCTGGTCCTGACGGGTCCTCTTTTGTTCCAATGAATCATAAATCAAATAATTTGATTTATCTGATTTCAAAACAAAAATACTTGTTATGGGAACAAGAACAATAGGAAAAAGGTATATTTCCATTCCTCATTCCTTCCATCCTCCTTCCATCCTACATCCATCAAGATTCTCAGACCTGCTCGCGATTAACAAACCACCGCGTCCATCGAGATTCCGGGTGTTGCTCAGTGCTCTTGATAAGAAAACAGAAAAGAGAAAACCTAGAACCTTCATGAAGACTTTCAGACTTTCTGTTTAATTAAAATATAAAATAATTGATTCATGAATGCATACGATTATTATAATAAATAAAAGCAACGTATGTGTCATAGTTGTCACCAACTAAGTCTTTTCAATTATTTTAACACCTGTATTTTAACACATGTTTTGTTAATTTTTAGGATTTATTAATATTCTGTCACGGATTGTATCCGGAGCGGATTATATCCGCTGTTTTGGGGTTATATCCGGATCCGTCTCCGAATCCGACCACTTCTATCCAAATTAGCATCCGAATCCTATTGTTCGAATTCGGATTCCTCTAAACGAGTGTGGATTCAAATCGAATTCGATTTTTCGGCTATCCATTTACATCCTTACTCTCCCCTCCCCTTACAATATTACTGTGCGTAACTCGATGCTTCACGCTCCCATTGATTGAAACTATGTCAATGTGACATGTTTCGATTGATTGGTATTATTTGTACCCAACAATGACATAAAGGGCGTGTGGATTAACTAGTACCCATTGGACCTGAGAGGCATTGTAAGACAGTTTTTTTAACCTGTGTTTGCATTTTATGAAAGAAAAAAAAATAGTACGATTTGCTGGTCACCCACCCACCCAAAAAGGGTAAATTTGTAAGATCCATAGAGAAGACGGCATCTGGAATATTTTGTCTTACTATGTTGTAAGGATCTAGTTTTTAGTTATTAACTTATTACACGGATCGTATATATATACGGTCATATATTAGTTATTATACGGATCGTATATATACGGTCATGTATTCCCGCTTGTGCATGTGCCTGACACGTAATGTGGAAATCTCAAGACTCAGAGCATTCATTTTAACATATTATAATACTCCGCGTACCATCCCAGTATCTCCTCTAAAGAGTCTCTTTCTTTCTCTCTCTCAAAGGTGCTGAGAGAGATTCCTCTTCAATGCCTGTTGTTCTTTTTTTTCTCCAGGAGGAAGTCTCCTCCTCTTGCTCATTCTTCATTTTCCATCGATACATTCCAGCTTTTCTCCTCGATCCAAACGAAATTTGAGTTTCGAAGGTGAAAAGTCCTCGTTTTGTCTCTCTCCTTAAATAACGGCGATTTTGGAGATCGAAACTCAGTGGAAAAAATTAATGGAAAACTTGTCGGATGCAAGCTAGCGGAGATCGTAAACCCCATTTTTTTTTTATTGGTCGTTGTCTCACGTGCCCTCCTTTAAAAACTCCAGATTTCAGTTTCGGTTTCGTCTTCGATTCTTCGCAACGAATCTTATTTGTTGCTTCAATCAAAAAAAGGAGAGATGAAGAGTAGATGAAACTTGGAAGAGGTTGCTGAATAGGAGATATTGCTTGATCGCTAACGGAAACTTGAGGAATTAGGGAAGAGAAAGAGAGAAAAATGGAAAAGTATGAGCTTGTTAGGGATATTGGGGCTGGGAATTTCGGTGTGGCGAGGCTTATGCGGAACAAGGAAACCAAAGAGCTCGTCGCCATGAAATACATCGAGCGTGGACGTAAGGTTTGTAAAAATTCGAAATCAGATCGATAGTAGTAATTTCGATTCAAGGTCGAATTCGTTGATTATGGGTTGAGCTCTGTTTCAATTCTATGTTCTTTATGTTTTTACAGATCGACGAGAATGTGGCGAGAGAGATCATAAACCACAGATCCCTTCGACATCCGAACATAATTCGATTCAAGGAGGCAAGTTTTCGTTTTTGTTTTCCTTTTAAAATTAAAGCTCTTTTGCGGCTTATTCTTCAGCGGCTGTATTTAGGATTTTTTTATTTCGCAGGTTGTCTTGACACGGACTCATCTCGCTATCGTCATGGAATTCGCTGCAGGTGGAGAGCTCTTCGAGCGAATCTGCAATGCTGGAAGATTCAGTGAAGATGAGGTTTTTTTCCCTCTGTGCCTGTACCGCTGCTTCCTTTTCTCCTCCTTCTTTCTCAGATATTTTACTCTTTTACTTGAAATTTTCAGGCCAGATATTTTTTTCAGCAGCTTATCTCTGGCGTCAACTACTGTCATTCAATGGTAAAATACCGAAATTCTTTCAAAGATTCCCTCCCATTTTAAATCCTTTTTCTCTCTTTACTAACTCATATCTCGGCTCCGCAGCAAATCTGCCATCGAGACTTGAAGCTCGAGAACACTCTGTTGGATGGAAGCCCAGCCCCTCGCCTGAAAATTTGTGATTTTGGTTACTCCAAGGTCTGCAAATTAATGCAAAAGGATTACCACTAAAAATTAGCTTTTTAGAACTAAATTTTATGCGAAATTTTTTATTTTCTTCTTTGGATATCTGAATCTCTCTGCAGTCGTCTCTGCTGCATTCAAGACCTAAATCGACGGTCGGAACGCCGGCGTATATCGCACCTGAGGTTCTTTCACGGCGAGAGTACGACGGAAAGGTACGTTTCGTAATTTCGTATCCGTTTTTGGACAAACAGATAACCACATCGCATTCGCACTAAACACGGTGGGGCCAACTTTTGTCGTATATGCGGGGCCTTTTCGAGGTGTATCGTAATTTCCTGGTATGACCTACTCATTAGCGTTTCGGATCTAGTATCCAGATCTTAAATCGACGGATCAAATTGTCAATATCATGTTATTGAGCTGATAAACTTTGATTGCTGAAACTGTAGGAGATTAGCCCTATTTAGGATGTTGCATTGTGTTTCCTCACATTCTAGATTATGATTGGATGGTTTAAATCAACCATTAGTGTGACACATTTAGATTCTTTGTAAAGATCCAGCCGAAAAGGCTTGTCCAGAATTTAAACTGTCTGGATTTATAATCATAGAAGATCCAAGGGTGAATCTTGATTGTCAGCAAGGAAAGAACCCTTCTGGTGGACTGGGTAGGATTGTTTATTAAGCGTGAATTCTGGTTTCTAATCAACCAAATCAAACTTGATGGAGATCAAATTTAAATCTGTTACTTCAGAAAGAGAGCCTTTGTATTTGCTTCTCTGGCCATTAGGAACCCGGAATATGAATGGTTCCCAAAAAACTTCTACTGAAGTAGAAGGGAATTGTTTCTGAAGTCTGCATTCATCAAATGAATTTCAATTTCATCTTAGCTCTTCATGCTATGCTGTACAAATTGGCTTCCAATGAATGTTGATTTAATCTTTTCTGGTGGTGGACCTCCGCTTTTTGTGTAATAACCTGAACTTCGTACAAATGACCTGATGGCATGGATACTTACTTACCATAAAGAAAAAAAAAGAAGGGATACAGAAATATACTTAATACGATTAAACCATCTTATATGAGTGCTAATTGTTGACCAAAAAGGTCCTGATGGCAAAGAGGGTTCAAAGCAAGTCAAATTAATAAGTCCTCTTTGCTACAGGATCTTAATTCAGTCCAATACAAAAAATCTGCAGAGAAAAGTAATGAAAAAACCCACTTATCTTGAAATCTAACCGTCAGAATTAGATGAAACTTGGTATGGATGACCTTTGTAATGATTGTGAACACTTTCTGAAGTTTGGGGAGGATCTGAAAAGAACTATAGGAGTTATGAGTCTCGAAAGCCTGCTGTACCTGTTTCCACCAAGCTTGGATAGTCCAGATTTAATGTTGTCTGTTGATTGCACTTCACTTTCTCTAGTTTGTGTTGGGTGAAACAATAGCATATCAGATCATAGATAGAAAGCAAGCAAAAGAATTAAGAGGGAATGGAATCTGGTTGAGTCTCACAACCGTAGGAGACTCAACCAGAAAATAAGAATTTAACTCTTCTTTTTTCTGGAAAATCTCTCTACTGCAGCTAGTTTGCATTCTCTTTATTTATAGCTTTGAAACATTACAAATAAAATAGGAAAGAACGAAATTTAGTAAAACCAACCTTCCTTTATAATTTAGGAAGGCTCTAAAACAATAAAAATAGGAAAGTTTCTAAAAACTGGAATTAGGAAACTAGATTTTAGGCAAGTCTTAGTCTCCAAGCAATTAAGACTTCTAAACTAACTAGCCTAATTTTTAGGAAACTAAACAATGGAAATAAATAAACTGAAAATTAGGAAACTAATAAAAAGAGTCATAATTAATGCTGTTGGTACTGTTCACGTGAACAGTACCGCGTGAACAGTACCGCGTGAACAGTGTTTACGTGAACAGTGTGGGTTGGGCCCATGTTGACACATCTTTGGGCTGATCCACTACTGGCTGGTCCTTGGACTGCATCAACTCCCCCCCACTTAAAAAGAACTCGTCTACGAGTTTTGTAATGGTGAAGAATGACTACAGAGGAGTCGGTAGGCAGCATCTGTTGATCTTGAAACTTAAACTGTGCTTGCGACGTTGGAAGAAAATCCATCACTTTGGGTCCACTTTCTTCAATATATTTAGAAGGTATTACGAAATCAACATGCTCAACATCTTGAGGAAAGTCAAATGGAATCGTGGTATCCATGGGGACGATCTTATTCAATTCTTTGTCTTCCGCAATTTTCTCCATAACACCGTGGTCTTCATCAGAACTGTGGTCACTATTGTCAATCCATAGAGCTTTAGTAAAGGCATCAAAATTATCTACATCTACTTTTGAGGCAATCAAGACCATACTGGTGATTATATGGATTCCATATGAATCCTCAATATCATCCATGACATCCGTATTAGGAACAGAAGTGTCATCACTTTGCGGTTCACATACCTGTGTATCTGGGTTGGCCTCGATTGCAGCAACTAAGGAGTTTACCTTTAATTTTTGTGGACAATCTCTAGCAAAGTGACCATATGCATTGCAGTGATAGCATTGCACATCCATAGCTGCTACCATGGGAGTTTTACCTTTATCTGTCGTTGGAGTAGCATGAGATGTAGTCCCTATGGCTTTACTGTTTGGTGTAGGGTGCTTCAATTCATAAGAACTGGAGGTGGGCTTTGGTGTTGACTTCAAAAGGTCCTCGGCTTGGAAAGCTTTATCAACACAGTCGTTAAAACTAACAATATCAACCACACCCAATTTTTCTCTAATCTCAGGTCGCAACCCCAAACGAAACCGAGATATCATTTGATCATCATTGTCTCGTGAACCTGACCGTGCACATAATTGATCAAATTGGTATACATAATCTTCCATACTCATAGTGCCTTGTCGAAGATTATTCAGCTGGTCATGCAACCTTCTTTGGAAGGATCGAGGCAAATACTTTTCTTTCAATTGTTCCTTCATCTCCTCCCAAGTAGTGGGTTCTCTACGACTCCTCATGAGACTATATTCATAGTTACGCCACCAATCACGAGCACCCCCGACAAGTTTAGAGCGGGCCAATTGCAGCTTTCGAGGTTCAGGAAGGTTAAACCAATCGAAATAGTCATCTAGAGCATTTAGCCAGTTTTGAAAAGCTTCGGGGTCTTGCCTCCCATGAAACTCTTTGAGGTCCATCCGTACCTTATGGGTTTGGTAACGGATAGGTTCATCATAGTCTTCATAGGGTGGGTTGTGGTATTCCTCTCTAGGAACTCTTTGAGGAGCCCTAAGAATACGTCTTGGCATTAGGTTGGCATTAAGGGCTTCTCTTCTAGGGGCTTCCACTCTAGCAGGCCTAGGATGATCTAGCTCCTCCATATTACTCATTCTCCCATCCATGCTATCTAACTTGGCATCCATTTTGGCCAATCGTTGGAGAACCAGATTAACAAGGTCATTGGGATTGTTGGACTGATTAGGAGAGTTAGAACTCTCCTCAGCCATGCTCTGATACCAATTGATGGCAAAGAGGGTTCAAAGCAAGTCAAATTAATAAGCCCTCTTTGCTACAGGATCTTAATTCAGTCCAATACAAAAAATCTGCAGAGAAAAGTAATGAAAAAACCCACTTATCTTGAAATCTAACCGTCAGAATTAGATGAAACTTGGTATGGATGACCTTTGTAATGATTGTGAACACCTTCTGAAGTTTGGGGAGGATCTGAAAAGAACTATAGGAGTTATGAGTCTCGAAAGCCTGCTGTACCTGTTTCCACCAAGCTTGGATAGTCCAGATTTAATGTTGCCTGCTGATTGCACTTCACTTTCTCTAGTTTGTGTTGGGTGAAACAATAGCATATCAGATCATAGATAGAAAGCAAGCAAAAGAATTAAGAGGGAATGGAATCTGGTTGAGTCTCACAACCGTAGGAGACTCAACCAGAAAATAAGAATTTAACTCTTCTTTTTTCTGAAAAATCTCTCTACTGCAGCTAGTTTGCATTCTCTTTATTTATAGCTTTGAAACATTACAAATAAAATAGGAAAGAACGAAATTTAGTAAAACCAACCTTCCTTTATAATTTAGGAAGGCTTTAAAACAATAAAAATAGGAAAATTTCTAAAAACTGGAATTAGGAAACTAGATTTTAGGCAAGTCTTAGTCTCCAAGCAATTAAGACTTCTAAACTAACTAGCCTAATTTTTAGGAAACTAAACAATGGAAATAAATAAACTGAAAATCAGGAAACTAATAAAAAGAGTCATAATTAATGTTGTTGGTACTGTTCACGTGAACAGTACCGCGTGAACAGTACCGCGTGAACAGTGTTTACGTGAACAGTGTGGGTTGGGCCCATGTTGACACATCTTTGGGCTGATCCACTACTGGCTGGTCCTTGGACTGCATCAGGTCCCTTGTAAATATCTTAATTTGATGATGATAACCATCTGAGCTGTATTTTTTTTTTTTTTTTGGAGATTGAGGATAGCAATTGTACCTGGTTGAAAGTGTTTCTTACTTTTTTTAGGAGGTTATGTAATGGACAAGCTCCATTCTTTTCAAGCTTTTCTCCAGACCATAGTTGTTGTCCTTATCCATTAATCTGAACCATTCACCCCTATGATTTTAGATGGCTTAAAAAGCAGAAGTATGATAGTTCAAATACTTCACCTGCACGGTGCACCTACAATATAATTATTTAAATTTATTTTACCCATCAATATGTATGTCGTATTTGTCTCTGAATACCTTAAGAACATTTTTTGGGGGGATAGGTTTTCCAATTTCTATTTTGTATATCTGAGACTAGCATGTAATGTTTATGTTACAAAAATAACTAAAATGACTAGAACCCAAAAGAGAGAGAGAGAGAGCCTCTCTCCTAGCCACTATTTATAGATGTAGAAAAGGACTGAGTCCTAGTTACAATAAGAGATAAGAAGATGCAACCCTAGAATAACCCGGTCCATGCAGTTGTGGGGTCTGTATGGGTCCATGGGACTAGTTAGGCCAAAGGTCTATATATCCATCATTAGCCAAAAAAAAAAAAAAGATAAATGACTCAGTCCTAGTTACAAGATAAGAAGGTAAGATAGAGAAGAGGGTAGAGGTGGGCGCCCCTTTTGCTCTTAGATAAGTCGGTACTGGGACTGAATAATCAGGCCCATCTTTTAAACACTTAATCATTTAAATACTTAAACTAATCGGTAATGAGCCTGGCTATTCAGGCCCATCCCTTTAAATAATATTGTTGACAGCTTACTTTGTAGGCTATTTCTTCGTCCGTAGATTTCCACTGGCTGGCTACTGCTTCTTTGACTGGAGGGCTACAATGTGTACACGTGTGTGCGTGCGTGCGTGTGTGTGTGTGTGTGTGTGCTTTGTTATAAGTTGTTTTCAATCATGCTAACCTAATGAATTTTATTGATCTTTGTGCATGTTGTGTCCTTTTAGATGGCAGACGTTTGGTCATGTGGAGTTACTCTCTATGTTATGTTGGTTGGAGCTTATCCCTTTGAAGACCAAGAAGACCCCAAAAACTTCAGGAAAACTATCAATGTTAGTGTCAAATATATTTGATTGCTTCTAGTTATTCATGCTTACCTATTCTCTTGAGCATTTGCATTTTTCTTAAATATATTTTTCTGCAGCGAATAGTGGCCGTTCAATACAAAATCCCAGACTATGTTCATGTATCTCAAGATTGCAGGCTCCTTCTTTCTCGCATATTTGTTGCAAACCCATCCAAGGTATGTGCATTGTTGAAACCATCAAAGTATTTCAATCCAAGAATAATATTCTACCTGTATTATCAAATAAAAGTCATTGAATTAGTAAGATTTTCAATGTTATACAGGTACTTGGACATAGGATGTGGTGCTATATTCTTCTATGTTATCAATTATGAAAATAAAATTTCTAGAAAGAGTTGGATCATTTAGGAAATGGAGTGGCTGGTCTAAACAATCTGATCCTCTGGTCGAATTGTCTAGGGTCCCAATTATCCAATGAAGTTCAATCACCTAGTCTGATTTGTCTTTCAAAAAATTAACTGAAGGTACTAGGAAACATCTTTTTGTGTTGTTCTGGTTACATTTGTGTGGAACTCTGGGCATATATGAGCCCATTTAACGATTGTTCTTTTTATGACTGCTAGTAAATGGTTTTTGGAGTCCATTATTCCAATTGCTGACAACATTTTGATGTAACAAGTGTTTGTTAGAGGTTATGACCAGGAAGGAAGAAGAGTTCTTTCCCTTGAGGGAGTCTTGGTGGCACGGTCACGGCTTTTGCTTGTCCCTGACTCCGTGTTCACCAAAATATCTTTATATTTTCATTTTAGTTTAGGAAAGGTTAATGGAATTATGTTCATGATTCTTAGTCTTGATGTCCTAGGTGCTTACTGCAGCACTTAGGATTAACACTGTCAAGCTCAGGCGGTCACTAACATATTTGGGTGCATTGGCTAGTTAATTGAGTGTTGCGGGTTCATATAATATGATGCAAAGATGTTTCCCCAATTTTATTTTATTTATTATTTTTTTTTTTTTTGCATATTTTTTCTTCTCCATTATCAGCCTTGGGTAGTACATATCATTGCCTCAGCTTCACACCAATGCCTTTCTTTTCTGTCCTTTGTGACAAATATGGCTGTTGTGGGGTCTCCTTGAATCAGATGGTTGTCAGTCCAAACCTATCCGATGCAAGATGTGTGTGTGTGTGTGTGTTTCTTACTGTGAGTCCAACTCTATTCGTAAGCCAATAGCTGCTCCACTCTTGTGTCCTGCATTGTAAAAGAGATGACTTCCTCTCTGTAAATGGGAAAGCACATAGTTTGAACAGGAAAAATGCATTCCAATTCTTCTTCCATACATTCATGACTCTTCCATTATCCACTGGAACGGCAATGGCAAGAAATGAGCCTCTCTCTCTCTCTCTCTCTCTCTCTCTTTCCCCTCCACACTGCATTCTGGTTTTATATCAGCCAAACTTGGTTTGATTATCCTCTAAATTACCAAAATCCATGTGTTTTTTTCCTCATGATAATATGTACTTATACTAAACTGTTTGAGCTTTGTATTAGTTTCGATGGGGAAGAGATTTTCTGGTGTCAGAAAATTGGTAGGAGATAGATTGGGTTAAGGATGAAGAAGAAAGGATATATTAGAAAATGACTTTAGTGCTTTTGACAGAAAAGCCCCTTTATGGTGTTCTAGGAAGATACTAAATCTGTTAATCTTTGATCTGAAAAATGAGGAAAGGATGCTGACCCTCCTATATTTCTTTTTTGGGCATGGTGCATAGATGCATAGAGGTCATGGGCGGATGGCCTGTAGCATTTAACAGATTCGGCTGTTGGAGCAGCCTGACCAATCATCCCCTAGTTTTTCTATCCAAGGAATTTGATACCGCACTTTGGAGAGCATAAGAAACCTAGAAGTAGGTAAGCTATTTCTTCTTAATGGTCGCACAAGATTATCTCTAGTGATTCATTTCTTCTGCCTCATGATGACATGGAGTGGTCCAAGCTGATTTATCTATGACCACTGTATGATCTTGTTTTGTAATTTTAAGGACCATGATTGAAACAGCTACTCACCTAAAAATGACCCTATAAGAACCTATAACAAAATAGAAAATAAGAGAAAATGGAGAGAATGAAGAAGAGGGCGAGAAAATCAATTAGATTACTCTCCTCTTAGCAGTAACTATTTATAGACAAAATATAAGGGGTAAAGTGATAGGTCTAGGGCTTCACAAGATAAAGAGTCCTAGTTACAAAGTAAATAGGAGTTTCATATGTCAACATGACAAGGACTCTCATAACTAAAAGGACAAAGAAAAGCAGTCTTATTCTAATTAAAGAAAATGGAACTCTATAAGAGAGCATGGAGTTCCAATTACATTAGGAGAGTAAAAGAGGATAAGAGATAAGAAACTAATTCTTTGCTGCCACCTGTCCAATGAGTCAATATCTGTTGGTTTGACCAACAGTGACAACTTATCTTCTGATGCATCTCTGAAGCATCTAGAATGGGTCTACGAATGGGGTCTATGAATGGGACCTTATTCTTCTATTTCTGTCGTTGGTTAACAGAATCCTTGCAATAGAATTTTAGTTTACACTAGTGTACATAGAGATGGTGACAAAAGAATGACTCAAGCATGCAGCTTTGGAAATTGCATTGCAGGATACCCTAAGCAGTTGAATAAGGATTAAACATGGAAATAAAGCATTGATTTCATTTATATTAAAAAAAAGAAAGAAAGAAGAACATGGAAGGGTATATTAACTTCCAGATATTAACTAGAAAAGAAGTACATAGATTTCTAGAGGGAAATTCATTCCTCATGAATCACAGAGGCCTATAGCATGTGTCTGATAAACTGGCTTGATTCTGGACCAGAGGTTTAGTGGGCATGTAATGACTATCCCATAAAATAGGTCAGTGAAGGCTGTAAAAAACTTTTCTTCACCTAGTTACCTATTCATGACTTATTTTATTACATACCATATGTAACAAAAAGCAAAGGCAGGAATAGTAGGGCAGCATGATACCGTTCCTTGTCAATGGATTTAGTATCTGCAGTTGGAAGCCCCATTTACATCTACTGGCAGCCATTGACACAGAATGCTGTTACAGCTTGTGCTATGTGCAAGTGGTTCCAAGGCTGTATAGCATCAACCTGCAGATAAGCCAATTGACTAGTAAGTGTATATGCTGGTATTCCTAGTTTTCTTGGTTCTTTCTATGCTGGAAATCAGGTCTTATGTACTTTGCGTGATGAGGAAATCTTTCATGCTATTTATAAGTCTCCTTGTTGTAGAAGTTTTTAGGAAGAGTTGTAAGGTTTTCTTCCTGGCTTCGCATGAAAAGTGTTACAGGTTGGTGAAAGTGAGTGAAGCCTCTTAGGATGTTACAAAATATTTCATTCAATGTGTTTGCATCATTACAGGGGCTGAGGCTGCAATCTCCTATTTGAGAAGCATAGTTTAGGTTTATGTTGAATCATTGCTCAAGAATTTTAGGCCTGTCTTCGTTTGTGCTTGCAATTGTACTAGCATATAGTTGTGATACGGCATATATTGTGACACAGTGCTAACCATGTTCATTATTTGATGCTCGTGTAACATGCATTCCCTCTAGAGAGAAAAACTCACAATTGACCTGATTGTTGTGTATTGTTCAATTTAGATGAATTGCTGATTCAGAATCCTAATTGTTGATGTTGGGGAGGAAACTCTTCTATTGGGCAGAGTAAAATTCAGACCAATTTATCTCTTTAACAGCTGAATGTATGCACTGTTTACCTCTTTTCCCCTTCTTTCCTTTATTGACATCGTGGTCCGATGTTAGCTAAGCCTAATAAAAGATTGAACCCTCTGCTTTATTATTCGGATTAGATGAGTTGGTGAGTCATTTACATGCTGTACATAGATAAATAATGATGAACCAGTCATCAGAATTTCTTGTTACGTATCTAGTCATGTAACACTATTAGTCTAGATGACTACACAAATCATTGATTTTGAAAACTTGCTTGTTTGTTAAATTTGCAGCGGATAACCATTAAGGAGATAAAGAGCCATCCATGGTTCTTAAAGAACTTGCCAAGGGAGCTGACAGAGACTGCTCAAGCCATCTATTATCAGAGAGAAGACAACCCAAACAACCTAAGCTATTCTCTCCAAACTGTAGAAGAAATAATGAAAATTGTGGGAGAAGCAAGAACACTGCCTCCAGTCTCTAAGTCTGTTGGGAGCTTTGGCTGGGGTGGTGAGGAAGATGAGGATGATAAGGTAGAAGATGGGGATTTAGAAGAAGAGGAAGAAGATGAGTATGACAAAAGAGTGAAGGAGGTACATGCTAGTGGAGAATTTCCAATCAGTTAAGGACAATGCTCTTTCTTCGTTATTAAGGAAATTTAATTTGATCTTGGAATTCCATTGACTAGGTGTTTCAATGGGTGTATAGAAGTTTAAAAGTTTTATACAACCGCTTCAAACTTTAGGGTTTAAAGGATTTAAGAAGTTTGGCATATAATAGCCAGCATAATTTAGTATGTCGCTTGCAAATATGTTGACATTGGGGGTTAGTTGACTTGTCTTTTAGTACTTCTGACCCGTGATATGAGTTTATTAGCAAGAACCAAATTTTCTAATCAAATTGGGTGTTTATGTATCAAAGCATATATAACTGATGAATAGGATCATAGTCTCTTACTATCTGGATTTTGTATTACTCCTTCCATGATCAAGGAGACTTGGTAAAATGCTTGATCACCTGTTGGTAATCTGGGTTCTCTTCCATCCGATATAGATTGCAGAGTATGTTACTGCTTCAGTAGAATGTGGAAGGAGATGTTTTCTATGTGTCTTAAGAATCTGATTCCTGCATGGAAATTACGAATGCCAGAAACTGAAATAGTATGACTCATTGATATCAGGGATGATTCAAGGGTCTGAATAGAATATGAGCTATGTTTAAGGGCCCTCTTCAGTCTCAAATCATCATACCGCTGAGCCCATTGATGGTCATCTGGAATGTGAATGTACTCAAGAGTCTAGACAAGCAATTTGTTGACATTTCTTACCGTTAATGTCTGTTTGGTGTCTGAAGATTCATCTATAGTTGGGGTTGTAAAATTTAAAGGGTGACTTTAATTTGAAATCTATATGCTAGCTAGGTATATAAACCTTTAAAAATGGTTGAAAAGTAAGTAGGTTTGATTTTCAGAACTGTGGAAGTTCAAATACACACTGGTTTTGATTCAACAACTGACAAAGTTCAAATACATGCTAGACCATTGGTTGTGATAGGACCTGAAACATGGCCTATAATTAATCCCTACATCAGCATACAAAAGAGGCTTTCTTTGGTATAGTTTATATTTATGTTTATTAATTATTTATGACAAATCATTTATGAGAATAAATTATGAGTTATAAATAATAATCGTTTAATACCATTAGATATAAAGAAGTAAAAATATATAATCACAAGAATGATAAATACCTTCTAATCTATTTGTAGATTTTATATTATATCAAATTATTTTAAATATCAAATAAGTACCATAAATCATACCAAACAAGTATATATGTCATAACATTAATTAATTATATAATACTTACCAAAGAGAGTTTAAATACAGGAGGAAATCTATTTTAGTTATTTGTGTAACAAAAAGCAGTGCTTCATACTCAAAATGGAGAGAACCAGAGCAGTATGGTACCATACCATTTTTCACAAGGGAAGAGATCCTCTCCAGTCCATCCATCCCTCAGGTTGTGATTCAGCGGCTGGAGTCACAACTTGGGGGGCGGATGGACTTCAAAGGAGTCGGGTCCTTTTCACAACGAGAGAGAGAGAGAGAGAGAGAGAGAGAGAGAGAGAGAGAGAGAGAGAGAGAGAGTAATGGTACTTTTCAGTTAATGATATTATGATGTACGTATTCAAATTCTGTCCTCCTAGAGGTTCGGGGGAAGGGCGGCACCCCCGTTGGATGGCCAACACCTAAGGCTCGGGTGAATCCAAGCCAACACACCCTTGTCAGCTTGACTTATCAACAAGGATGGAGGGCTCAGATTCACCCGAACCCCAGGTGTCGGTCATCTAATCAGGTTGCCGCCCCTCTTCCAGAACCTCTAGAAGGAGAGGATGTGGATCCATGATGTACTCATGAAGTCACATATTAGGTTAAATCTCCAGTCTTCTCCCCAAAATTGTAATTAGCTTTGTTTCTCTTTTACCGGATTGTATACGAAAAGGAAGTATATTTCATATACGGGGTTGGTGCCTTCCATGGATCGAATGGTATTTTTTATGCAAGATATTGCCATTTTTGTTTTTAGAAAATGAAGTTTAGAAATTTCAAATAGAATCATGGGAAAAAGTTTTTTGTTTAGCTATATTCCCTGCCAAGGGGGTTAAAAATGAATCGAATTCTAGATTATTATTGGGTGGACTTGATCAATTACCTAACCAGTTGTTAAGTCGGAATTCAATTACTAGTTTGACCGATTCAGGTCTGGTTGTCATTGGTTAAAGACTACTAATCCGTTCCACTGTGGAAATGGTTCTGGGTTAGGGATGGTATTATAAATACCATGGTTAGTGTTCTCTCAACCGTGGGTTATTATCTCTTTGTTGCTTCCATATGTACAGAGGCAAAAGGGATCCCAAGAGGCTGTAAAAGACTCTAATCAAGGCATTCAAAGCACTCTAAATGGTTGGAAATTAATCTACAGCAAATGGTGTATGTTCTATCATATCTTTCAATCCCATTTGTATTCTAGTAATGGATTCGTTAAGGTTCAAGGGAAATCTCATGGGAAACCCCAATTTCTATTAAAAATTCTATCACTGAAACCATTAACCAAAATCGAATCAAACTGTTTAAATCAAAATCATGAAACTAATTATTAAACAATTTGATTATGTTTAAAAAATGAAATTATTTAAACTGACCGTTTGAAACCATTAAAACTGATTAAACCCTTACTTTAATCTCTTGGTGTTGAAGTTCTATACCTAAAAATAAATTTTATTTTTATGCTTTCCAGTCGTGGCCTACTTCTAAATTTTTTTTTTTTTTTTTTGGGTCATAAAAACATCTATTGATTATCAAGAAGGAAAAAAAAATAGAGTTCTGATTATAAGATAGAGTCTGAATCCAACTCTGTGAAACTGGCCGTCTCACCAAACCACATTCAGTGAGGGCCTTTTTTGCATAGGAATGGCCTACTGCTAAATCGTAACTTACTTTCATATATGATTAAAATTATTTTAATGTTTTACTTGGTTAGCCCTCTCTTTCTCCCCTCTCATTTGTTCCTAACTTACTCTCCCTCCCGACAATGAAATCATTTAAAAACGAATATTGGTAAGCATTTTGAAACTGTTTAAATAAACAGTTTGATTTTGGTTTTACCCATTACATATCGAATCAGAACTGAATCGCACCATTAAACCAAAACTATATCATTTAACATCCTTATGGCCCTTTTGCTCTTTCACATGACATGGGAAATGACCCCCTACCCTCCTCTTGGATACTTGTGCTTGCTCTCCCATTGGACCCCCTAGTAGGCATAGAATCCACTTAGTCGGACAAAAAACCTCAACTGTAGAATCATTTTAAATTTTTATTTTTTTGGTAAAAATTTTAAAGAATTTGGTACATTAGTTTAACAAAACAATATCTTTCATTTTTTTTTTTAATTAAAACATTTACCTTTCGCTTTTAAGCAATTCTCCCAAAATAGTGTCGATTGGAACAAATGGAACCCAAAAAATTGGCCATGGAGTAAAACAAAATTTCCCTTTTTAAATCCATTAAATAGTAAACTTTTGAAAAATAGTTAAGACACATGAATGGGAGGAAAATATTGATACATAAGTGTTATATGATATAACTTGAAAAATCTAAAAATACTGCACCATAGAGCAAAACAAAGTTATTAAAATCAATTAAAAAATAAACTTTGAAAATTAAAAGGAAAAATATTGATACATGACAATTCTAGGATATAACTTTAAAATCTAACTCTACCAAAAAAAAAAAAAAAAATTGAAAATCTAACAAAACTGCACCCTATCCACCTAATGATAGGAAAGGCTCAATCACCCTTTCAAATGGCAAACTATGGCAAATTGCCAATTATGATGAAAATAGTGTGACTCAACTACATATCTTGATTAATTTTAGGTTTAGAAGGGTTTTTTTTATTTTTTTATTTTTTATTTTTTATGCTTAAAGTTAAACGTTTAGAGGTTAGTACCACTACAAATTCAAATCGTCTCCTCCTAGGGGTTCAGGAGGAGACTCGGCTCCCACTAGAAAATGCCCAACACGTAGTCGTCGGCTGGATCCAAGCCCTCCATCGAAACTGGTGCATAAACCAACACCCCTTGTTGGTTCACTTTACCTGTTCAGACGGAGGGCTCGGATCCAGCTGATGCCCACATGTCGGGCATCGGCTGGTGGGAGCCGTGTCTCCTCTCGAAACCCTGGGAGGAGACGATTTGGATCCCCCTTAGTACTATGTAAAGTCTCAAATCTTGATTAGAAGGATTGAAATTGTCTCCTGCCAAGGTATCTGCAGGAGACTCGGCTGCTTACGGTTGATGTGGGACACGTGATGACGTAAGAATTGAACCTGACGAATAGCGCTGGTGTATAAGGTGATTTTGTGTCGAAGTTTCAGCGTACCCTCTTCTGGCCCCAATCTCATTCTTCCTCTCCCCTGAGAGCTTTTCAACTTCCACCTTCAAATTTTCTTCTTCTAGGATTTCCATTCTCATTCTCTCTCCCTCTGCAAATATGAAGACAAGTTTAAAAAAAGATGATTTGTAGTGAAGCACCTGTGTAGTGAGGATCTCATCCACTCAAAGTGGATTGGCATGTATCCCGATCCACTCAAAGTGCATCGGAATACACGTAGATCCACTTTGAGTGGGTGGGATCGTCACTACACCTCACACTATAGGGATGGCCTCACTATGGAGGATCCCAATTCGACAAATTTCCCCTTGAAAAAGAAATTCTCTTTGTTACCTTTTGGTGCTTGTTTCTGTCATCTTTTTTCTTTTTCTTTTTTTCCTATCATACTTTATGGAACCAAAAAAAAAATATATCATAATTTATCAACAGGAGATAATAAAAAGCTTAGATGATAATTCGCAAGGAATTTTTGAATATAAAGAGAGATGTAACCTAATCGTTTAATCTCTCGGAAACCTTCAAAGGTATTGGAAGTTTTTCCTTTTTCTTCTGTCCCATTTTCAAACGATCAGAATCTCATTCCATTATTCTTCTTCCTTCTTCTTCTTCTTTCTCCTTGCGAATCTGGGATTCCTATTTCTCCTTTTATTCGTTATTGTTTCCTCTTTATTTTCCTTTACTATTAATGTTCCTACACTAGCGGTAATACCAGTCTTCATGTGTGGTTTCAATCTCTTCTGTTGGATGAACCTTAAACCCTAAATTCTGGGAAACAATTTGGTTCTTTAGGGTTTGGAATTCTCGGACTCATCCAAAGACCAGAACTCTCCTAGTTCGAGCAGAGATCGATCGCCATGTCTGGGATCTTCTTTTCTTCTTTCAAAAATCGTGAATAATCCGACACTGAAAGTTGATTGGATCCGTTGAAATTGCACATTCTTGGAACAGAACAACAAAGAAAGCCAATGGGATTCTGATTTGAGAATGAAGAGAGACCAGAAGAGAAGAAAGAGAGCTTCCTTTTGCTCTCTGAACAGATTTCTTTCTGTATTGGCTTTGCCCAGTCAGTATCATAAAGGGAATGGCTCGACTATCTCACCGAGCCGAGCCAGAAAAAAAAATAGATAAATGACTAATGCGTTTTTGCCAAAAAAAAAAAGGAGGCCGGACAAACTTTGGGTAGATAATCGACGTATTTCATTTGGAGTGAGTAGTTAAAGCAAGCAGGTAATACGCGGAGGGCTTGCGGAGGCGCAAGCAACCAATTATGTAGGCGCCAACTCGAAGATCCGAGATCTCTTATTGAATTGCTCATTCAATGAGTGATGAATACATTTTATATGTGAATTTAGGGCATAAAATATACATCTCTTATTCTATTTAAGATGCTTCTCGGGTATTTAATGTTGATTTTATCTATGTTTGTTTGGTGTAGGTGAAAGAATAGAGAAATTTTGACCTTGAAAATATCATTTTATGAATTTTTGGTGATCCTGTCCAGTTAATTCACCCAATCAACTCAACAGTCGGGCATAAGACGAATTTTATGAGGAGAGCCACAAATTTTGTGTATAAGATCAGTCTTGGACCAAGTCAAAGAGTAGCCCAATCTCATGTGAAAGATTTCATTCTCTTGAGAAAATATTCCTTAGTTATTTGGAAACAAATCAAATTTACAAACAGGCAGGAAGAAGGAGCCCAACGAAGGAAGTTCAAGAAGAGAAAGAGAAAGAAGATGAGGGGCAGATTCTACAAAAACGCCAAACAATGAACCACAAGATTGAAATCGGTTACCAAAATTATCCCACAAAATTTCGAATTCAATGAAAGAGACGGACTTACCACTGATATAAGGAGCCAACAAAGAAAACACCAAGAATCATTAGGTTTTTTTTGAGAATTATGAGAGAGGAGACTTAATTCTTCAGTGTGTTCTTCTTGCAAGTTATTTTATTTATTTATTTTTAAGTTTAATTCAGATTTAGAACCGAGTAGGGTAAATAAAAAGGTTGCACCCCATTACTAATTTAATTTAGGGAGAAGGCCCTTTGTTGTTGACACACCGGGGACAACAAGCGACGAGCAACGGGAGAAACTCCACGAGATAAGTTCTTTATTCTTTACTTTAATTTCATTCCTTTCTACATAGATGTTTACTTTATGGTTGTGGTTTGAAATTTTCGTACCGTTATGATTGGTTATTATTGTTTTTATTACTTGATTAATTTTTATTTGAAGTGATTAGGGTGTTAATTCAATCAAATCCCTTTGGTACGCTTTGCTTTATTTGAGTTAGGATAATAGCGATTCCTCCCTGAGATCGACCTGTTACTACACGACACCGTGCACTTGCGGTTACATACATATTTAATTCACATCAAGTTTTTGGCGCCATTGCCGGGGAGGCAAGCCGTTATTTTTCCTATTTTAAATAGTTCAAAGTGATTTAAAAAAAATGCAAAAAAAAAAATTTCATTGAATTCTAAGTGATTTAAAAAAAAAAAATGCAAAAAGTTTACATTAGTTTTTATGCCTTTCTTTGCACCTCCGATCCGTTAGATTGGAACAGTACAATCGACGGTCCAATCTTGACCATGATATGGTGTTAAGGGATGCTGGCTATCGAATTATGAAGAGGAATAACGACCAATAGCTTCGGCGGTAACGGTGTTGTTTCTCAAGATAATTGCGGATATGACCGGTCTCTAAGCCATTGCTCGTCAAGAGGTTTGCATTGACCCCGATTCGAAAAAATTCAGCTTTTCGCATCAAATTTAGAGGAAAAAGAAAGAAAAAAAAATTTATCATTTGAAACAGTTTTGTGCATGAGTGTATGGACTCGTGATTCTAACAATCGTCTAATAAGAGTCCCATCATTTACAATGGTTGAACCAAAGATGACACTTAAGGATAGATTTTACCCTGCTAGGGCAGCACAACCTTCATGTATTCAATTGCCGGTTGCCACAGGCAACAACTATGAATTGAAAACTCAATTCATTACCATGCTTCCTCATTTTCATGGGTTATCTTCAGAGGATGCATACTTGTTCCTCCGTGATTATGAGGAGGTGTGAGCCCTCATTAAAATGCAACAGCTCAGTGATGATGCTGTCAAATTGAGGTGCATCATTTTTTCACTCAATGATGGAGCTAAAAAATGGCTTTATGGTCTTCCCACAAATTCCATTACATCCTGGGAAAAATTTATTGTGTTATTCCTTAAAAAGTTTTTTCCTCTTCACAAGACAAATAAACTTCGAGCGGATATAATACGGTTCAAACAAGAGTCAAATGAGTCTTTTTCAAGACTCATGGAAAGGTTCCAAGGTCTACTCCAAGAGTGCCCTCACCATAGTATTGAAATATGACAGCTTTGTCAAATTATTTACGAGGGGATAGACTTTCCTACCAAGCAAATGCTTGAGTCTATGTGTCCTCAAGGATTCACTTCCTATGAGGATGTTAAGGAACTTTTTAACGGATCTTGTCGAAAAAACAAGAAAGTGGGAGTCTGTGTAGGAGACAGATCGCACCCAAAAAGGTAAAGGTTACTTTGTCGATGGCATAGTAGCTAAGGAGGCACACTTAGATAGCCTTATCAAAAGGATAGAAGCTTTAGTTCCTAAAGATCGTATCCAAAAGCAAGTTCTAATGTGCAACTGGTGTCAAACTCCTGGACACACAGTAGAGAAATGTCCTTCACAGGAAAATTCTCAGAATGCTAATGTAAGTGCACTTTACAATCCGTATAGAACACTTACAATCCAGGATGGAGAAATCACCCAAATTTTTCTTGGAACCGGACCCATCCCAATTTCCAAATCAAGGTCCTCCCGGTCACACCAGGCCATATGCTCCCCCTAGACCCAATTTTGTTCCCCAAGGTAATTTTCAGCAACCCCCTGGGTTTTCTAACATGGGTGAATCGACCAAACTCAGTGAGTTGGAGAAGAATGTGACAGCTCTAATGGCAGGGCAAACCAGTATGGAGAGGACACTTACCCAATTGGTTACCCTAATGTATGAAAAGAACAAGAATATTCTGCCCAGCCAACCAGAGACCAACCCACGCCATCACCCACAACCAAATAGGTCAAACCCTCAAGTGAATGGCATAGAGAGTCAATCAGGGTCCTCCAAACAATGCAATGCAGTCCATGCATTATGAAGTGGCCAAGAGTACCTACGGGATGAAGCACCAAAGAACAAACCCATAGTTGTTTCCGTTAATGTTCCCCAATCTGAGGCAGCTACTGAGCCTCTTTCTTCAGGTTCGTCTGATGTACCTAAAAGACCCGAAGAGACTGTCCCGGATAGATTTTTTACTCCACCAGCCCCATTCCCTAATAGGTTGGTAAACCAAAAGAAGACTGCTTTAGTTGATAAAATTTTAGAGGTCTTCAAACAGGTAGAATTGAATATCCCACTTTTGGATGCAATTGACCAAATTCTTATTTATGCAAAAGTCCTTAAAGACTTATGCACACAAAAGAGGATTAGTCAAATTCCTAAAAAGGTATTTTTGGCTGCACATTTAAGTTCCCTTCTAAACCATCCTGTGGCAGCCAAATACAAGGACCCTGGCTGTCCTACCATCTCTTGTATCATAAGCAACACTTTTATTGATCATGCTCTGCTAGACTTAGGTGCAAGTGTGAATCTTCTACCTTATCATGTTTACCAACAATTAGGGTTGGGAAAGTTGAAACCAACGTCCATCTCACTTCAACTAGCTAATCGCTCTGTAAAAACTCCTAAAGGAATGGTAGAGGATGTTTTGTTAAAGGTAGGAGAATTTCTTTTTCCTGTGGATTTTATTGTTTTAGAAATACATCATGTCTTCAATAGGGATCAAATCCCTATCATTTTAGGGAGACCGTTTCTGGCTACAAGCAATGCACTGATAAATTGCAGGAACGGTCTCATGAAACTGTCATTTGGTAACCAAACTGTTGATTTAAATGTATTTAGGTTGGGTAAGCAACCGAATGAGGAAGTACATATGCTCCAAGAATTCCCTGACCATGTAGAGACCACTTTTGACATTGACTTTGACTCGAAATTCTTGCAGTGTATGGAAGCGTTGGGAGGAGTAGCGGATACTTTCTCATCAGAGGCATGGAGTATCCACACACCTGTGGAACCTCTAGGACCTCTATCTACTTCCAATCTCAAGCCCTCAATGGTTGAACCACCTAGCTTAGAATTAAAGGAGTTACCATCCACTCTGAAGTATGCCTTCCTAGGACCTGACCATATTCTTCCTGTTATTATTGCATCTGATTTTACTTCTAATCAGGAAGAAGAGTTAGTCAAACTCTTACAAAATCACAAGGAAGCCTTAGGTTGGACTGTGGCTGATATCAAAGGTATTAGTCCGTCTATTATTCAGCATCATATACACCTTATGGAAGATACCAATCCCTCAAGGGAACCTCAGAGATGGGCAAATCCTGTGATGAAGGAAGCCATTAAGAAAGAGATTCTAAAGTGCTTAGCTCATGGGATCATATATCCCATATCTGACAGTGAGTGGGTAAGTCCGGTACATGTGGTACCAAAGAAGTCAAGAGTCACTGTAGTTGCTAATGCTGACAATGAATTGATTCCAACCCGTATCCAAACAGGATGGAGAGTCTGCATAGACTACAGAAAGCTGAATACGACAACGTGGAAGGATCACTTCCCTTTGCCTTTCATTGACCAAATGTTAGAGAGGTTGGCCGGACATGAATACTATTGCTTCTTAGATGGATACTTCGGTTACAATCAAATCCTCATTGCCTTAGATGACCAACACAAGACCACTTTCACATGCCCCTACGGAACCTATGCTTACCGGTGCATGCCTTTTGAGCTATGCAATGCCCCTGCCACTTTTCAAAGGTGCATGATGAGCATCTTTTCAGATATGGTAGAACAATATTTAGAAGTATTCATGGATGATTTTTTTGTGCGTGGGTCTATTTTTTCTGATTGCCTACATAATCTTTCCTTAGTTCTTGTCAGGTGTACGGAGAAAGATTTAGTTTTAAATTGGGAGAAATGCCACTTCATGGTAAAACAGGGCATAGTGTTGGGTCACATCATTTCCAAAGATGGGATCATGGTTGACAGAGCCAAAGTAGAATTGATTGAAAAGCTACCTGTCCCAAATCTGTTAAGGACATTCGCTCCTTTCTAGGGCATGCCGGTTTCTATCGGAGGTTCATTAAAGATTTTAGTCAAATTCCTCGTCCTCTCACCTCTTTGCTTGCTAAAGACAACGTGGAAGGATCCTACACAACTTAATTCGCTTTAGAGAAATTTTGTGCCTACTTGATAGGATCCCATATCATTGTGTATACGGATCATGCCGCTCTCAAGCATCTCTTGCAGAAAAAGGATGCCGAAGCTCGTCTCATTAGATGGGTTTTGCTTTTACAAGAGTTTGACTTAGAGATTAGGGATAAACCAGGAATAGAAAATCTGGTGGCTAACCACTTATCCCGACTGCCTAATTCTTTAACTGTCGATTCACCAGTCAACGAGTCTTTCCCAGATGAGCAGTTGTTTGCAGTATCTAGTGAGCATTGGTTCGCTGATATTATAAATTACTTGGTAACGGGTGCGACCCCTTCCCATTGGTCCGCCCAGGATAGGTATAGATTCCATTCCCAAGTCAAGTACTATTTTTGGGACGATCCATATCTGTTCAAGACTTGCCCTGATCAGATTATCAGGAGATATGTACCTGACCATCAACAGTAATCTGTGATGTCTTATTGTCATGATCAGGCATGTGGTGGCCACTTTGGGCCAAATAAGACTGTGGCCAAGGTTTTACAGTCTGGATTCTACTGTCCTAGTCTTTTTAAAGATGCATTTAATTACTGTAAGGCATGCCCTTCTTGTCAGTCTTTATGCCACATTACCAAGCGAAATATGATACCACTAAACCCAATTCTGGTGGTTGAGGTTTTTGATGTTTGGGGCATCGATTTTATGGGTCTGTTTCCAAAGTCTTTTGGGAATAAGTATATCTTGTTAGCTATGGACTACGTGTCCAAATGGATAGAAGCTATTGCTACTAAGACCAATGACCACAAGGTAGTCATTAAATTTTTAAAGGAGAATATATTCTCCCGATTTAGTACCCCTTGAGCTATCATTAGCGATAGGGGGAAACACTTCTGTAACAAACCATTTGAGGTCCTTATTCGAAAATATGGTATTACCCATAAATTGACAACCCCTTACCACCCTCAGACTAGTGGACAGGTTGAAGTGTCCAATCGACAAATCAAGTAAATTTTGGAAAAAAACTGTCAGTCCTACTCATAAGGATTGGTCCATTCGCCTCATAGATGCTTTGTGGGCTTATAGAACTGCTTTTAAGACCATTCTTAGTCAATCCCCTTACCGTCTGGTGTACGAAAAAGCCTGCCATCTACCAGTCGAATTGGAACATCGGGTATTTTGGGCAATTAAGAAATTAAATTTTGATTTGTCAGATGCTAGCACTCATAGAGGACTCCAGCTCTCTGAGTTGGATGAATTGAGAAATGATGCCTACGACAGTGCACGCATCTATAAAGACAAGACCAAGGCTTATCATGACAGACATATCCTTCGGAAGTCTTTCACCCCTGGCGACAAGGTTTTGCTTTATAATTCTCGTTTGCATATTTTTCCTGGTAAACTTAGATCTTGTTGGGAGGGCCCTTATATTGTTCAAAATATTTTCTCATCGGGTGCAATTGAGATTTTAAATCCAGGTACAGATGCAACCAGCAAAGTGAATGGCCAGCGTTTGAAGCCATTTTTGGAGCTTCCACACGACTCCATTGAAGAGGTCATGGATCTCCATGAGCCTTTTTACACTGATCCTTGATTCAGGGAATTTTTTCTTCCCCTTGTCGTTGTCTTTTATTTTTCTGTATACATTAAATACAATACATGATTTAAGTATGAGGGAAGGGTTGAGATTTCATTAAAAAAAAATAAATTTTGAGTTTTCATTGTAAATTTTAACTTTTTAACTTTGGTTTTTGAGAAAGTCAATCACTATTTCTATGGTTTTGACACAAAAGAGGAAGGAGAAAGAGACTTAGAAAACTATCACATACGAAGTAATGAAACCCTATGTGAGGATAGTACTTAGGTTGTATTTTGAGATGGGAATTAAGTTAGAAAATACATCTTACCTCTCCTGAAGGGATGAATATTTTATGGTTATAGTTGGTAATTTCAACCTTTGAATAAAGCTGAGACCTCCTTGTACTATAAAAAAAAATCATAATAAGAAAATAATAATATAAGAGTTTTTTTGTTCTTGGAACTATACAGGACATTCCGCCTCAAGAAGCGAGGTGTCTTGATTGAAATTCCTTGGATACAGCTCTTGTTAAAAAAAAAAAAGTACTCTTTAGCATCAATGTCTTTAAAGATATATGCCAAAAGCGAAGCTACATAGTAACATAGGAATGCATAACCACCTGCACTTCTCAAGCCAATTGTAGTGGAGTAGCTTAAAGAGGAAGAAAGAAAAAAAAATACAAGTGTTGAAAGCTATTCTTGGGTCTTGGTTACCAGTATGTTACAAAGGGTTCACCCTAAGGAGAGATATGTTTGGAAGATACAACAAGGTTTCCTAATTGAGATGCAACCTTAGTGTTTGAATCATATGAGGTAGCAATGTTCAAGTGTGGGGGTTTCTATGTTTTTTTTATCCCAAGTTGAGTGTCTTGACTAATAAGATGTGTGTGTGCTATCTTTCCTTAATACCAAAATTAAAGTTTGAAATTTCTATATAAATTTTGTGTGTTTATTCTCTGAAAATACTTACGAGACACAACTCGACCACTAGGGGTAACCTAGGGGTTTAAAGGCTTATTGCACGTGCTAAATGCAATCGTGATTCCTACGAAAGTGAGTTAGGATTTTATTTTATTTTTATATTTTTCTTTGTTCGAGACTAGCAAAGCTCAAGTGTGGGGGAATCTGATGAACACATTTTTATGTGTAAATTTAGGGCATAAAATATACATCTCTTATTCTATTTATGATGCTTCTCGGGTATTGTGAAACCTACATGCAAATTTTGGGACGAAATTTCTTTTAAGGGTGGGGGAGTTGTAAGACCCGCACTCCGTAAACCCAGTCTAAACCTTGGTTTTATGTCGTAGCAGGTCTTTCGATCATCACCGGGCCAGACGGGACGAGCGGATGACAAACAGGTACGAAATCGGACCAAAGACGATCAAATCAACATGATTTTATGTTGACCGATCGATGGTACCGGTCTTGGTACCGGTCGACCGGTCAGCTCTGCGCAGCTGACTACGGAGATCCGAAAATTGATCTCTCCGGGTCCCACTTTCCTAAACCCTAATACTAAGACTTTCCTAATCCTAATAAGGTTACAAAACCCTAATTTTAGCCTATAAATACACCCTTAAACCTCCTCAAATCCTTTCCATTATCTCTCACAAACTCAAGAGAAGAGAAGGAGGTTGGAAAGGAGAAGGAGCTGGGAAGAAGAAGAAGGTGCCGCCATTACCGTTCGACGACGCTCACGTTACGCCCGTCAACGGTAAATGTTTTAATCATTCTTCTTACTCTGTGATTTTAGGTTAGTTGTGTGGGTGGATCAATACCATGCAAAGTAGGTATTGATCTAAAACCCTAAATTGGCCAATAAATCCTAAGTTGCCGTCAAACCTTAGATTCGAGTTTCGAGATGATATTCATCGAAATAAGACTTGAATGAGTTGGAGAAAACTCTAACTCAAATATTAGACTTAGAATGGATAGGAGAAACCTTGAAAATCCATGGAGGATGATCGACAGCAGTCGAAAAACCCATGTGTGGTCTTCCGGAGACATACCGATCGACTATACCGGTTGCACACAGTGCGGCCGGTATGTTGCCACCGGTATCTTCCGGGAGGCTGGTCTGTATGGACCGGCTGACCATACCGATCGCCAGTCTTCCCCACAGAGCTGCGATTGGTACATGCCACCAGTCAGCTCTGTGAGGGTATTTTGTAACTTTGTTGGTTTCTAACCAACGTGAAACCCTGAGAAAACTATTCTAATGAAACCCTAATAATATTGTAGGACTTTGTGATAGCACGTTTGGATCTTGCGACGTGGAGCAAGCTAACAAACGAGCGTCAGGTAAGGGGATCTGACCTAAACCTAATAATTAATGGACAGTAAGTCGATGTTAATCACCTGATTATATATGATGTGATGTTTGTGCATATTCACATGCCATATTTTAATTTCAGTTATTATTACTGTTCATGCATTGATAGGATGTGATTGTTAAGCATGTGATTGTTTTCGTTAATGTGTGGAGTGGGGCATAGGCCTGGGATCACTCCTCACACTAGCACTTTTTGTAGTATTCTGTCTTAACATGCTTGGTACGTGTGGGGCATCAGGGGAAGGTCGTGGTACGATGGTCACCGACGTTGATGCTAGCCTGGCCATGGTTATGTGGCACTGTGGTCTCCAAGGTCGACGCTGGCTTGTCCACGATGCTTTAGCTATATCTCTATGCCGTAGGGAGTTATGTTGGGACAGGGTCTACCTACGTTATGTTTCTTTCCTAGTGGGTTAGTTGCGGATAGGGCATCAGGGGAGGTGTGGGAATGCCTTAGCTCTATCTCTATGTCGTAGACGGCTGTGCTGGGATAGAGCATACATTGATGACATATAGGATTGGTTAGTTGCGAGCCCAGTTTGCTAGCCCTGGCCAGTAGGGGCTTAGGTACTGGTATGGCTAAAGCATCAGGGGAGGTATGGGGGTATCTTAGCTCTATCTCTATTCCATGATGGGTGCATGTGGGCAGATGGGGTGTGATCCATGTTGTGCCACACACTCGTGTATAGAGGTGCGGGGGCCACCAAACCTTTCTGTAGCACATTGCAAACTTAAAACCAGACCACAGCATAAAATTGATTGTTACTCATGCATAATATTGTGAAACTGTCTGATTGTCTTACTGAGCTGTATTGTGAGCTCACCCCTTGTATATACATTGTTTTTAGATGTTGATGCAGGTTACACAGTGGACGACTACGTGAACGCTCCGGCGTATGATGTTGTTGCTCTGGGTGTACAGGTAGGAGAGGGCGAGCATGACGCTTCATGCGAGGGCCCTTTCTGCGTGTACCTGTGATTGGATTTTTATTTATTTGTTCTAGCTATTTTCAGTTGGATTAAGTGGATATAAGGATATTATATTTTATGTTTGGATTTAAATAATTGGATATTCTATTTAAATTATCAATAGATACTCAGTTCATTTATTTTAAGACTTCCGCTGTATTATTTATATTCTGATTGTGGTTATGTGCAATGGTTTGTATGAGTGGACACGGTCTATTCGAGATCCTGGTGTGAACCGTTGGTTCAATGGTGGTTCACTCACACCATTCTGGTTGGATTAGAATTGAGGTGTGACAACTTGGTATCAGAGCCCTCGGACTCTGTCAAACAAACCATATTGCACTTAACTAAGTCGATGAACTGAGTTAGGAAAAATTTTAAAAATCTTAATACAAACACACCCTAAGCATTGTTTGATACCTGAGACGGACTAAGAAAGAGCATAATACACTATATTAAATATGGAATTTAATGATACTCATGCACTAGTTAGGGTGAACCATAAAACTTTCATTAAACCAAAAGAGAGTATCAGATAAATAGTGCTACAGGGTACAGTCCACAAATCGAATAGTTACCCTGTTATATGAGCAATCAAAAGAGAAGAAAATAAAGAGGGACAATCAAGGGGTAGGGGGCCTGGGAGGAATAGGGTCTGCTATATCATAGTCTCGCTCGTAAGCGACCCTAAGCCAGTGCACCTGATCCTGTGTGACTCTAAGACTGCGAGCCAACTGCGCCAAGTCACGGCTCATCTCACGCTGAGTGTCCCTGATCTCCATAATCATACCCATCATTGTGTCGGGAGAAGGCTGAGATGGTCCAGCTGTAGAGGTAGACGGTGGGGCTGCAGGTGTAGGTTATGGGACAGGTACTGGTGCTTCCCCAGCCATATCGTCATCATCACCCCCAGCCTCTGCCGCATAGGCCGCATTGGCAGCTGCTGCTGCGGCTGCTACCCTCCCGAGTGGGCGAGGACGAGCCCCCAACTCGTCATCGCTAATGGGCAAATCGACCATCTGCATCCTCTGAATAGCCTCCCAGTCAATGTCGGAGGTCATAGTATCCTCAACTGTCACCTCGCCTCTCATGCTCACACCCAGGCGACGTAGCAGGAAGGTAATGAGACGGCCGTAGGGAAGGTTATAGGCCTGATCGGCCAGGGTCGCCTGATGCATGGTCCTGATGATGAGGTAAGGGAGAGAGACCCGCTCCCCGGTGCAGACGCAGTAAGTGATGTACTGAGTGAGCTGGGATAACTCACTGTAATGGCCGCTCTGGGGCACGATGTTGTGCTGAATGATGCGACTATATACCCGAGGTGTAGGTCTCAAGCTAGCCGCCTTCATAGGAGCTCCAGGGTTTAGTATCTGATCTGCTATCTCTCGGCGCAGATCCTCGGTCAGATAGCCCTTCGCTTTGGGAGGGCAATACACTAGATCTCCATCATTAGGAACCCCTAGAAGTTCGGCTAGCTGGTGGTGTTGAAGGAGATAGGTACACCCTTGACATAGATGGAGATGTGTAAGTCCCTACCCTGGTTGGGATCGTTAACATCCCCATGCAGCTCCAGGTTAGCATAGAAATGCTTAACCAGGTTGGGACGGGTGGTATCAGGGTAGGATATTACCGGTACCCACCCAAGCGCGTCGAAAGCGGCTCGCACATCGAACCTCTCCAGCTGATCCAGGTTAACCCGGCGCCCAGATTCTATGTTCTTGTTATCAAACCACGGGAATCGAGCCTGTGCTTCCATAGAACGAAACCAATGCTCGTCAAATTGGGGAACTGGTGGCTGGGGAGCACGTGAGCTGGAGCCATGAGGACGTTTGCCCAGAGCACGTCATGGAGCCATTTTTAACTGCAAAACAAAGGGGAACAAGAAGAAAATGTTAGAAAATTTTCGAAATTTCGACAGCATAATGACAGTAAATTGGGAAAAAGCCTCAAACTCACCCAAAAACATGGGGAGGAGGACTTACGTAATCCCCACACTCTTTAACAAATCAATCACAAGCAATTACAATAAGAAATTTCAGAAATTTAAGATCAATCAAGAAAATTCAAAAAATTTGGAAAACCTAGGTCAAAATTGAAAAAAAATTCGATTTTTCCAAAAATCGTTCGGTGGAACCTCAAATAGGTTGAGGGCTTTTGCTCTTGGGGGTCCCTAAACCCTTTCTAAGCTGAAGGAAAAGAGGTCCTACGGTTAAAATCTCTCAATCAAAGAAAAACCTAGAATTCTAAGTATAGACGATATGGAAAAATTGTAGAAAGTTGTTTAGGAAAGAAGAGACCTGCCTGGAGACGATGTTCTAAGCTTTGAACGGAAGGAATCGGCTTCTAAGGTCACCGGTCGGACTGTAGCAACTCAGAGTCCAGAGTAGAATCGCCACCGGAGGAGAGGAAAGAAAGAAAAGTGAGAAATTTCTCACTTTTCGCGATTTTAAAGCCCTTTCTGGGCATACCGGTCGACATACCGGTTAACCGGTACCCCAAAGGGACTGCGACCGCTATGTCTCGGTCAGAATGAAAATTCTGACCGGTCGACTATACCGGTCGCACAGTGTTCTACAGTGGTGCGACCGGTCAGCACCAGAAAAGCCAGAAAAATCTCTGAAAATTATAAAATTTTGTGAAGTTAAATATTCCTTTTTGCGATTGTTTCGCCTTATATTGTTCAAGACTAACACCACTATGGTTCCATTCTCATGTGTTATGTCTTTTCTCAGATCCAACCAGAATAGTTTGAGATGGTGGGTGGAAACGGTCGTAGGGGTCGGAAGCGTCACCAGGCTAGGATGCGCCTCGAGGAAGAAGAGCGGGTTGAACCAGGCCATGTTAGAGAGCCAAGCCTGGAAGTTGAGGAAGAACAGGTTCCAGAGGTATCGACAAATTTACCTGGCCCACCTCATAGGAATTCGGAGACCATTGTTACAAACCTGGTCTATCAGATGCAAGCTCAGCAGAAAGAATTCCTGAGCGAGATACTGAAGATGTTCAGACCACTGGGTTCTGTCCCCACTCGAGGTACGCCCGAGTCTGGAGGGAATAATACTACACAACCGACGCATGGTAGTCCAGGACTGATGGGCCAACCCCAGAATGTACCACCACCGCACCAGTTCCCGTCATCTTCTGCTTATCAGGGAGCATATCCGTATCCACCACCATGGTACGGAATGAATACACAGGGACAGCACGATCTGAGTCGGGCGGTAGATAGATTCCTAAAGCTGAAACCTTCTTCATTCACAGGTAAGATAGGGAAACCATTGTGGCCAGCACAGTGGGTTGCAGAGATGGAGAAGAATTTTCGACTGATGTCATGTTCAGAGGATGAAAAGGTCTTGTTTGCCACTCACATGCTAAAAGAAGATGCAAATGCTCGGTGGAATCTACATGGGCATACCTGGAGACGAAGCATACACAGGTTGATTGGGAAGTGTTCAAGGTTGCCTTCTTCGATAAGTATTTCTCGAAGAGCTTCAGGGATCAGATGGAAAAGGAGTTCCTCAATCTACAACAGTCTCAGTGGACTGTGGATGCTTACCAGCAGAGGTACGAAGAGTTATTTTTCTTCGCACCAGCAATTATGCAAGAGGAAGAGACCAAGACACGTAGGTTCACCATGGGACTGCGTGGAGGCATCAGAGAGCACATCTTGGGTTTGGACAAGAAAATCTATAATGAGGCTGTGCAGGTTGCAAGGGTGATAGAGTCCAGTCAGCGGGACAGCTTCTTCACTCAGAACAGAGGAGTGAAGAGACCCGCTATTGAGAGTTCGGGTGGCGGTAGCAATAGACCCTTCCGCCCGTACAGGGCTCAGACCGCTACAGTGCCGGCTAGGAACAATGCGGCACCACCTGTGCCACAGAGCGCCGGATTCAACCCAAATATCAAATGTTCAACTGTTAGCAAGTGGGTCATATTGCAAGGACCTGCACTCTACCTAGGAAGCAACCTCCCCAACAAGGAAAAGTATATGCGGTCACCACTGAAGAGGCAGCCGCATCACCTGATGTGGTCACTGGTACGACTCTATCCCTTACTATTTGGCTTACTATTTTCATTGTGTGTATGCGCATGTAAAACTAAGGGACAATAAAATTCCAGGAATTGTAAATGTAGCTGGTATACCTGCCAGAGTACTCTTTGACTCTGGGGCCACGCACTCCTTTGTTTCTATTTCCTTTGAGAAGCGAATGGAGTTACCAATCAAGCAACTTGAACCCAAGCTTGATAGTTCGCTCTCCACTAGGAGTCGAAGTGGCTTTAACTGAATATTATGGACCATGTACTGTATGTATTGAGGGCCGAGACTTAAAAGCAAGCCTGGTACTACTCGAGATGACAGACTTTGATGTCATCTTGGGAATGGATTGTCTAGGCCATCATTCAACTACCCTATTATGTGGTGAAAGGAAGCTTGTGCTTACAGACAAAGAGGGAAAAGAGTATAGCTTCGCTGGGATCAAGCTATCTAGGAAGCGGAAACTGATTCTCTCCGCCCTAAAAGCTAAGAGATGCTTAGAGAAGGGGGGAGTGGGGTATCTAGTATCTGTAGTCGACATCACTGCTGAGGTGCCAAAGGTGGAAGATATAGATGTGGTTCGAGAGTTCCCAGATGTATTTCCAGAGGAGCTTCCAGGTCTACCATCGGATAGGGCTACAAAGTTTGTAATAGACCTTATGCCAGGTTCGGCGCCCGTGTCTAAAGCACCATATAGGATGGCCCCTACCGAGTTAAAGGAGTTGAAGACCCAATTACAAGAATTGTTAGATAAGGATTTCATACGACCTAGCATATCGCCTTGGGGAGCACCTGTATTATTTGTCAAAAAGAAAGACGGAAGTGTAAGACTATGCATTGACTACCGTGAACTGAACAAGTTAACGATCAAGAACCGGTATCCGTTGCCTAGGATCGATGATCTGTTCGATCAGTTACAGGGTGCAAAGGTTTTCTCGAAGATTGATCTCCGATCAGGGTATCACCAACTGAAGATCAAGGCCGGAGATATTCCAAAGACTGCTTTCAGGATGAGGTATGGGAATTATGAGTTTCTAGTTATGTCTTTCGGCTTGACCAATGCTCCAGCGTCGTTCATGGAACTGATGAACCGAGTGTTTCATGATATGTTGGACACTTCGGTCATCGTATTCATCGATGACATATTCGTCTACTCAAAGGACATGGAGGCTCATACAACACATTTGAGGGCAGCCCTAAACGGCTGAGACAGGAGAAGCTTTATGCCAAGTTCAAGAAGTGCGAGTTTTGGCTGAAGGAAGTGGCTTTCTTGGGACATGTAGTATCTGAAGAAGGTATCAAGGTTGATCCAAGTAAGATAGCTGCTATAGTAGGATGGGAAGCACCAAAATCTGTTGCGGAGATTCTTTGTTTCCTTGGGTTGGCTGGTTATTATAGAAGGTTTGTGGAAGACTACTCCAGGATCACTGTTCCACTCACCAGATTGACCAAGAAGGGGGAAAAATTCGTATGGACAGATGAATGCGAGAAGTATTTTCAGACTTTAAAGTCAAGACTAGTCTCTGCACCTATCTTGACCATCCCAGAACCCAACGTACCGTTTACTTTATATACGGATGCTTCAGGGTTGGGTATCGGGTGCGTATTGATGCAAGGAGAACAGGTGATTGCCTACGCATCAAGACAGTTAAAGGAGCATGAGAAGAACTATCCTACGCATGATTTGGAACTAGCAGTAGTTATACATGCCATCAAGACTTGGAGACACTACTTGTACGGTGAGATGTTTCAGATTAAGTCAGATCACAAGAGCTTAACTTATCTTTTCACTAAGAAGGATCTAAATATGAGACATAGGAGATGGTTGGAGTTATTAAAAGATTATGATTGTGACATCCAGTATCATCCAGGTAAAGCAAATGTTGTGGCTGACGCCTTAAGCAGAAAATGGGCATCAAAACCTGAGGCCGGGCCAAGTACAAATGTTGCATTGTGTGCTGCAGCCTCAAGTTCAAAGAAAATTGATGAAGAACATATTATAGAGACTGCATAAGATCCAGTTGAGCAAGGCTTGATTCATAAGTTCACCATGATGTTCGCCGCTTTGAGGATCTCACCGGATCTAGTCGATGAAGTCAAAATAGCAATCCTACAGGATCCACATCTCAAGACAGTACAAGAAGACCTAGAGAAGGGTACGAGCAATCCTGACTTTACCTTGGATTCGGACAAGGTACTCAGGGATCGTGGACGGTTATGTATACCTGAGAGTGAAGACTGCAACATCAGAGATCGAGTTATGACTGAAGCTCATTACATTCCATATTCGGTACATCCAGGAAGTACCAAAATGTACCATGATTTAAGAAAACAATATTGGTGGAGGGGTATGAAAGCAGATATAGCTCGTTTTGTGTTCCAATGTCTGAATTGTCAACAAGTTAAAGCAGAAAGGCAGAGACCCGCAGGTTTACTAAAGCCATTATCGAAACCTGCATGGAAGTGGGATTGTATCACCATGGATTTCGTCACTGGCCTACCTTTGACACCAAGGTCAGTGGATGCAGTTTGGGTTATAGTCGACCGACTCACCAAGACAGCTCGATTTATTGCGGTCAGACCTCAGTATACCATGGAGAAACTGGCCAAGTTATATGTTGATAATATAGTCAAACTTCATGGCGTCCCTGAGAGTATAGTATCTGACAGAGATCCCCGTTTTACATCAAAGTTCTAGGAAGGATTACAGAAAGCTATGGGAACCAAGTTGAGGTTTAGTACAGCCTTCCACCCTCAGACAGACGGGCAGTGAGAAAGGACTATTCAAATTTTAGAAGATATGCTCCAAGCTTGTGCATTAGATTTCAAGGGAGCTTGGGATGAGAAGTTATCACTTATCGAGTTTGCTTATGACAACAGTTATCAGGCTATAATTCAGATGGCCACATATGAAGCACTCTATGGGAAGAAGTGTCGTACACCTCTGTTATGGAACGAGTTGGGAGAAAGAAGAATTGTAGGTTCGGAGTTCGTTGAAGAAACTTGCCGAGTGATTGATCAGATCAAGGAGAGAGTAAAGACAGCTCAGGTTCGACAAAAGCACTATGCGGATAATCGACGTCGAGATCTGGAGTTTGCAGTGGGTGACAAAGTATTCTTGAAGATATCACCGGTGCGAGGTCTGAAACGGTTTGGTAAGAAGGGAAAGCTATGCCCCAGGTATGTGGGATCATACGAGATATTGGCTAGACGTGGTAACATAGCATATCAATTGACTCTACCACCATCTATGTCAAGCGTTCATAACGTGTTCCATATATCATTACTGAAGAAGTATGTCAGAGATCCATCGCACATCTTGATCGCTGATCCCCCGGACTTGACTGAAGACTTAACATTCGAAGTGGTGCCTGTGATGCTCTCAAGTCGAAAGGTACAGCAACTTCGAACCAAGGATATCCATTATGCGAAGGTGCATTGGAGAAGCCAAAATGTCGAAGAAATTACTTGGGAAAAGGAGAGCGCGGTGAGGAAAGAGTATCCTAACCTTTTCGACGATCAAGGTACGTTCAAATTTCGAGGTCAAAATTTCTTTTAAGGGTGGGGGAGTTGTGAAACCTACATGCAAATTTCGGGACAAAATTTCTTTTAAGGGTGGGGGAGTTGTAAGACCCACACTCCGTAAACCCGATCTAAACCTTGGTTTTATGTCGTAGCAGGTCTTCCTATCATCACCGGGCCAGACGGGACGAGCGGATGACAAACAGGTATGAAATCGGACCAAAGACGATTAAATCAACATGATTTTATGTTGACCGGTCGATGGTACCGGTCTTGGTACCGGTCGATCGGTCAGCTCTGTGCAGCTGACTACGGAGATCCGGAAATTGATCTCTGCGGGTCCCACTTTCCTAAACCCTAATACTAAGACTTTTCTAATCCTAATAGGGTTACAAAATCCTAATTTTAGCCTATAAATACACCCTTAAACCTCCTCAAATCCTTTTCATTATCTCTCACAAACTCTAGGGAAGAGAAGGAGGTTGGAAAGGAGAAGGAGCTAGGAAGAAGAAGAAGGTGCCGCCATTACCGTTCGACGACGCTCACGTTACGCCCGTCAACGGTAAGTGTTTCAATCATTCTTCTTACTCTGTGATTTTAGGTTAGTTGTGTGGGTGGATCAATACCATGCAAAGTAGGTATTGATCTAAAACCCTAAATTGGCCAATAAACCCTAAGTTGCCGTCAAACCCTAGATTCGAGTTCCGAGATGATATTCATCGAAATAAGACTTGAATGAGTTGGAGATAACTCTATCTCAAAGATTAGACTTAGAATGGATAGGAGAAACCTTGGAAATCCATGGAGGATGATCGACGGCAGTCGAAAAACCCATGTATGGTCTTTCGGAGACATACCGGTCGACTATACCGGTTGCACACAGTGCGGCCGGTATGTTGCCACCGGTATCTTCCGGGAGGCTGGTCTGCGTGGGGACCGGCTGACCATACCGGTCGCCAGTCTTCCCCACAGAGCTGCGACCGGTACATGCCACCGGTCAGCTCTGTGAGGGTATTTTGTAACTTTGTTGGTTTCCGACCAACGTGAAACCCTGAGAAAACTATTCTAATGAAACCCTAATAATATTGTAGGACTTTGTGATAGCACGTTTGGATCTTGCGACGTGGAGCAAGCTAACAAACGAGCGTCAGGTAAGGGGATCTGACCTAAACCTAATAATTAATGGACAATAAATCGATGTTAATCACCTGATTATATATGATGTGATGTTTGTGCATATTCACATGCCATCTTTTAATTTCAGATATTATTACTGTTCATGCATTGATAGGATGTGATTGTTAAGCATGTGATTGTTTTCGTTATTGTGTGGAGTGGCATGGTCCTGGGATCGCTCCTCACACTAGCACTTTTTGTAGTATTCTGTCTTAACATGCTTGGTACGGGTGGGACATCAAGGGAAGGTCGTGGTACGATGGTCTCCGATGTTGATGCTGGCCTAGCCAGGGTTATGTGGCACTGTGGTCTCCGAGGTCGACGCTGGCTTGTCTACGATGCTTTAGCTCTATCTCTATGTCGTAGGGAGTTATGTTGGGATAGGGTCTACCTGCGTTATGTTTCTATCCTAGTAGGTTAGTTGCGGATAAGGCATTAGGGGAGGTGTGGGAATGCCTTAGCTCTATCTCTATGTCGTAGACAGCTGTGCTGGGATAGAGCATACATTGATGACATATATGATTGGTTAGTTGCGAGCCCGGTTATGAGCCCTGGCCAGTAGGGGCTTAGGTACTGGTATGGGTAGAGCATCAAGGGAGGTAGGGGGTATCTTAGCACTATCTCTATTCCATGATGGGTGCATGTGGGCAGATGGGGGTGTGATCCATGCTGTGTCACACACTCGTGTATAGAGGTGCGGGGGCCACCAAACCTTTCTATAGCACATTGCAAATTTAAAATCAGACCACAGCATAAAATTGATTGTTACTCATGCATAATATGAAACTGTCTAATTGTCTTACTGAGCTGTGTTGTGAGCTCACCCCTTGTATATATATTGTTTTTAGATGTTGATGCAAGTTACACAGTGGACGACTACGTGAACGCTCCGGCGTATGGTGATGTTGCTGCTCTGGGTGTACATGCAGGAGAGGACAAGCATGACGCTTCATGCAAGTGCCCTTTCTGCGTGTACCTTTGATTAGATTTTTATTTATTTGTTCCAGTTATTTTCAGTTGGATTAAGTGGATGTAAGGATATTATATTTTATGTTTGGATTTGAATAATTAGATATTCTATTTAAATTATCAATAGATACTCAGTTCATTTATTTTAAGACTTCCGTTATATTATTTATATTCTAATTGTGGTTATGTGCAATGGTTTGTATGAGTAGACACGGTCTATTCGAGATCTTGGTGTGAACCGTTGGTTCAATGGCGGTTCTCTCACCCCATTCTGGTTGGATCAGAATTGGGGTGTGACAGGTATTTAATGTTGATTTTATGTTTGTTGGGTGTAGGTGAAAGAATTGAGAAATTTGATCTTGAAAAGATCATTTTATAAATTTTTGGTGATCCTGTCCAGTTAACTCACCCAGTCAACTCAACAGCCGGATATAAGACGAATTTTATGAAGAGAGCCATGAATTTTGTATATAAGAGCAGCTTGGACCAAGTCAAAGAGTAGCCCAATCTCATGTGAAAGATTCCATTCTCTTGAGAAAATATTCCTTAGTTATTTGGAATCAAATTTACAAGATTGGCATGGCATGAAAGAATGGAAAGCTCCAATCGATTATGGAAGTTTTCAAGAAGAGATAATGATGCTAAAGATATGATGAGTTTGTGCAAGATTTTTTCTACTCAAAAATCGTCCATATACAATGAACCTACAAGATTGGAATTCGATTACCAATAATATCTCCACAAAATTTCTTGTAATTCAATTGTAAAGATTGATTGTGATCTTTACTCACTTGTATATATATGTGATGTTCAGCAATAGAAAATCATCCAAGAATTCTATTATGAATTTTTTTTTTAATTTTGAGAATTTATGAGAAAGTTTGAGATTCTTAGTTTTTTTCTTTTCAAGTTGTATTCTTCTTGCTTAAGTTTATTTTTATTTATTTATTTTTTAAGTTTTAATTTCATATTTAGAATTCTATAGTAGGGTAGATAAATATAGGTTGTACCCCATTACTAATTTAATTTAGGGGAGAAGGCTCCCTTTGTAATCGTTTGCACATCGCCTTGGAGCGACAACAAGACGACGAGCAACGACAGAGAAATCTTCTATCGAGATAAGTTTTTCTTATATTATTTTACTTTTAATTTCGTTCATTTCTTGCAATAGATCTGTGTTACTTTATGGTTAATGGTTTCGTAAATTTTCGTTCCGTTATGATTGATTATTATTGTTTTTATTGCTTGATTAATTTTTATTTGAAACGATTAGGGTGTTAATTCAATCAAATCCCTTTGGTACGCTTTGCCTTATTTGAGTTAGGATAATAGTGATTCCTCCCTGAGATCAACCTGTTACTGCACGATACCGTGCACTTGCAGTTACATACATATTTAATTCACATCAATGAGCATTCTCAATATTATGCCTTGAAGAGGACTCGAACCTCCACACTCTTTAGCACGAGATTTTGAGTCTCGCGTGTCTACCATTTCACCACCAAGGCATCTACGGCGGTAAAGGTTATAGTCTTCTTACAGGAAAATTGGAATATCACAAGTAGCTTTGGAAGCAAACTACCTTCAATCGACTTATTGGATCCCTACTTTTCATCGAGAATGGCCATTTCTCTCAGTTTTGAGGAAATAGCCGCTGTGGATGGGCCTTGCATCAAAAAGCATAAACCAGACATTAACAAAATTCAAATGAGAGGCTCTTGAGGGTACATTTTCTGCATACGGGTTTGTTTGCCGTCCTTTCCGAAGCTGGGTGCAGAGGAGGATGATTTGCTAAGCTGGAGCGGCTTCACGAGTCTATCTCCTGTGGGGAACCAAATCGTCTCCTGCGGCAGGCGGTTCCTGCCGCTGATCCAAGGGTTTGGGATCAGTCTGGCCGCCTGTCAATATATTGGGAGGTGGGCCGACTGAAATCCGGCCCTTGGCAAACGGCAGGACCGCAGGAGACGATTTGGACGCCTCCTGTGGCCGAGTCTCCAGGCAGGAGACGATTTCAATCCAGGAAGTTTGTGGTGTTCATCCAAGGTGTGCAGTTGCTAGTGCTCGAACCCGATCCACTTCTAGAGAAAGAAAAAGATTGAAACGCTGACGCACGCAGTGATGCAGACCAGTTTGTTTGTTTGTTTGTTTGAGATTTTTCAGTCTCCACTTCATCCCTTCGGATCTTCCATGCCTATTAAACTATTAGGTCATCGACTTGTGACTTGTTGAGATTTTGAAGGAGCAGAAGGAAACACAAATGGAAGGCACTATAGTGTTATACCCCTTAATGTCCATCGGCCACCTCGTATCAATGGTGGAGCTAGCCAAACTCATTTTCCGACAATACCATCAACGCCTCTCCGTCACCATCCTTATCACTTCTGGCCCAGTTGTTTCCCCAAATGCCACCGCCTACCTCAGCCGCGTCTCCGAAACCATCCCTTTCATCACCTTCCACCACCTCCCTTCCGTCACCATCGCTTCTTCCATCGAACCTTCTTTCAATCGAAGCCGCGCAGCAATCCTCAGCGAGCTTGTCCGCCTCAACAACCCAAACCTCCTCCATACGCTTCACACCATGTCGAAAACCTCCACAATTCGAGCCCTTGTCATGGATATCTTCTGCGCCCCTGCTGCCTCCATCGTGTCATCTGATCTCGGCATCCCCACATACTGCTATAACCCTGCAGGTACTATCTTTCTCTCCTTCTTGCTTTATCTCCCAACCATCCACCATCAAACCACCAAAAGCTTCAAGGATCTCGCCATGACCCATCTCGATTTCCCGGGCTTGCCGCCCATCTTGGCGACCCACATGCCTGCATCGGCGCTGAACAGAGAGGAACAGGGTTATCATTGGATCTTAGAGATCAGTTCCAGCCTACGCAAATCAAAGGGAATTATAGTGAACACTTTTGAGTCCCTTGAATCAAGAGCCATCAAAGCCATCACTGATGGGCTCTGCATACCAGATGCTCCAACTCCACCTGTTTACTGCATCGGACCATTGATCTCCAGCCCCATTAATCATACTGTGGAAGGTGAAAGTGTGAATCAAATTCATCAATGCTTGTCGTGGCTTGATGCGCAACCGAATCAGAGCGTCGTGTTCTTGTGCTTTGGAAGCGGAGGTGTGTTCTCAACGGCGCAGGTGAGGGAGATCGCAGTTGGGTTGGAGAAGAGTGGACAGAGGTTCTTGTGGGTTCTGCGAAAGCCGCTCTCAGAGGACAATAACAAACACTTTTCTGTGGAACAGGGAGATCCGGATTTGGATGTTCTGTTACCAGAAGGTTTCTTGGACCGGACCCAAGACCGGGGTCTTGTGGTCAAGGTGTGGGCCCCTCAAGTGGAAGTGCTGAGTCGGGAATCGGTGAGTGGTTTTGTAACACACTGTGGGTGGAACTCGGTGCTTGAAGCTGTTTGTGCAGGGGTTCCAATGGTGGCATGGCCTCTCTATGCTGAGCAGCACATGAACAGAGCAGTTTTAGTGGAAGAGATGAAGTTGGCGATGCCAATGGAGGAATCAGAAGATGGGTTGGTGAGTGCGATGGAGATTGAGAAACGGGTCAGAGCATTGATAGAATCGGAAGAAGGGAGGGTTTTTAGAGAACGCAGTCGAAAGATGAAGAAAGAGGCCATGGCTGCGTGGTCCGAGGGTGGCTCTGCTCTGCTTGCTTTCACCAAGCTGGTCGACTCATGGATCAGTCCATGCCAACTCGGATGATTCAAAGTTGTATTGCTCGGTGATAGGGTCGTTCAGAATGAAGCCAATCAGGCAGGTGGCATCCCACAGATCAATGATAGAGATATACACTTGTCTACATCTTAAGGGGCTTGAGTCATACATGATTCTGGGCCTGCAAACGGCATTTCACATAAGAAATATCAGCCTGGGACGATAACGACTGGGTAACCCACCTCTTTTGATCGCCTTACAGGATACAACTATTCTGGTGTACTTTTGAATGGCTTAGGGAAAATGATATCTGTATGACTACAAGTATGTACGTTTTCATGTGAGTTTTCTCACATAATAATAAAATAAAAAAGAACAAAGTGATCATTTCACTATCTCATGTGAAAGAACCCATACAAAAGATTTCTTTATCCTTTAAATAATTCATTTAAAACCGAGTTACTTTCATACATTAGAATATTCTACCACTTTCACTGTTACCATTTTTTGTCACTAGTCAAATTGAAGATCCTAATTCAACCATACAATCCACCTATAATTATACCTTTATATTGTATTTTTAAATACTTTCAAATTGTTAAAAAAAATAATGGTTTTTAACAAATTTTCTTCTATTTTACTTGGTACATTATTATGGGAAGCTAGGGCTGATATGTCACTAACATTTGGGCCCACCTATCATGTGATATATAGTGATGTTGATACCAATTAAAATGGAATGTAGGGCCAACACAACTAGTATTTCTTGGGATCCACATCATCTCCCGCCCGGGTTTGGGTGGGGGGCGGGGGGGGGCGGGGCCGGATGGATGGCGGGTCATGTGGCACTCGAAGGAACCGAGCCCCTCCCCCGGGCCCCCCGCATCCGGCGAGTTCGGATGGAGGGTCGGATCCATCCAAGTGCCACATGGCGGCCATCCATCCGAGTCGCCGAGTCTCCCGCCCAAACTCAGGCGGGAGACGATTTCTGTTCTATTTCTTGCCCCTTTATTCTAATAATAGTGCAAAATGGGGATTTGCAGGCTCTCTAATTAAAAATAGTGCAAAATGGAAGAAACGACTTGATACATAAATTGTTATATCAAGCCCTACAGAGTTTTTTTTTTTTTTAGTTTTTGCATAACCAAAACTCACTACAGCAGTAATCTTAATTCAAAGTAATCTAATTGACTATATACTTATATATGTTCTAGATTATGGTTCTTGCTTAGCCCATTGGGATCAAATCCATAGACGAAGTGAGGCTAATCCGCAAGGCTTTGGTGGCAACTGCTTTAATTTGGGTCTGTAATTTTATTTTTTTTACCATTTTTTTTTTACCATTTGTTAGTTTATTTTGTTGAATGATGGATACAGAATCACAGATTGGACTCAAACTTCATACATTAATAATGGAGGTCAAGACCTAAAAAGGGGGGGGGGGGACATCTCGGATTTACCGCCACGTGTCCGGCTCGAACCGAGATCCACGCCCGAGCCGACAACCCCTACTCGGCCCGGCTTCGTCGGCGGTGTCGCTCGACGCGGGCCTCGATTTACCGAGCCACGTGGCGGCCATCTAGGGCAGGTTACCACTGTCCTTCCAGAACCACTGGGAGGACAAGATGCGGATCCCTAATTGGTGTGAGCGACAGTGGAAAGTAGGTGAGGAGGGGGGAGAGAGAGAAAGTGTGTTGGCATAACTCTCATAATTCCATCAATTATTTATTATGACTGATTGTACTATC